>RDPX01000061.1:2426728-2488460 GCA_003991215.1 Morbakka virulenta | reverse complement strand
CTCAGTGCACATCCTTTAAGTACCTTGGCACTACCTTGCACCAGGATGGAGGTTGTCGTGCTGAGGTGGAGCTGCGCATCAGCAAGGCTTGGAGCAAGTGGAGGGAGTTATCTGGTGTCCTGTGTGACAAGAAGATCCCGACGAAACTCAAGGTACGGATTTACACAACAGTCATTCGCCCTGCGTTGATGTATGGATGTGAGAGCTGGCCAATAACGGAGAATTTGGCGAATAAGATCAGCGCCCTTGAGATGAGAATGATAAGGTATTGTCTACAGATCAGTCTTGAAGAGCACAGAAGGAATGAGGACATCAGGAAAGAAGCGGGAATACCATCGATCACGGAGTTAATGAGGAAAAAACGTCTGGCGTGGTTCTGACATGTGAGCCGTAGGGAAGAGGACTCTGACTTGAGAAGATCTTATGAGATGCAGATGAGTGGCAAAGGAAAGCGAGGTAGACCCCAACTAGGTGGGAGGATACCATCAAAAAGGAGCTGCAAGTGTGTGGCCTGCAGAAGGACGATGCTCTTGACAGGACAGAATGGAACGGAGTGGTGAAGCGTTGGCCTGTACCCGCTACCCGAACAGGAGACGGCGGAGAAAGGTGAGAAAGGTGAGAAATATATATATATATATATATATATATAATTTTTTGTTGAAAATACAATTATTACAATCTACAATACATACAATTATATATATATATATATACGTATGTTATATGTATGTACAGAGTATCGAAGTAATTATTATTGATCGACAGTGCTTAAAAATATAAGAATATAAGAATATAAGAGGCATCATATGATGAAGAACAAAAAAATCAACAAAACTTAGTTTAGAACTGTCAATTTCATATTTTCACAATCGTCAGCTAAACAAAATGAACATATTTCTCTAGCGTATCTAGCTATAACTAAAACAAATTACAAAAGGTATCAAATTATCCCCAGGGGATTGATATAATTGGAATAATTGAACTTAGAGTAATCAAAAGATTTAATTGCTTTATCAAACCTAGCTTTTTTATTTATAACACTTGTAAACAAAGGAAAGTTTTTTAGCTGGCATGGAATGTAGACAAATTTGAGGGTTCTGAATTCAAATCTGATCTTAGATTTTCTCCATCACATCAAGTTTTGGCGCTATATATGTTTAAATTTTTTCATGAATTTTAAAGAAAATAACATCCTATCAAATAGTGCAGCAAAAAAAGGTCGGATTATATGTTTCATTTTGGTCAATTGACTTTTTATTTAGTCTCCCAATAAACTGAAGAAAATTTTTGTTTTCTTAGAACATGCATAACATAACCATTTTTTATGATACGAAAGTAAACAAACGATTTTCAACTTAAACAACACTCGTTTGCAGGTAGTGTTTTTTAATTAATTTTATCACTAAATTTAGATATTTATTGTTATTATTCTGCTGAGGTTTTTGTGAAACAATGCCTAAGATGTGGGAGGTTGGGTAGAAATTCAGGGAACAACTCAGGTAGCTAACAAATTTTTTCTTGTCTGCAGGATGTGTTACTGATCTAACAATGGCCTTTACATTTCTCAGAAAACAATGCTCAAGTGATCCAAATATATTTTGCTACATCTGTGGGAGCTTTACTTTGACGAATCAGAGGCGTAACGTTACTGACTTTTTTAAGAGTGTGTATTTGGCTTACTTCAAAGTACCACTTGGAAGCCAAGACAAGCATTGGGTTCCTCACAAAGTGTGCAAAACTTGTGTTGAGACCTTAAGATCATGGTCTCAAGGAAAGAATGCAAAACTCAAGTTTGGAGTGCCTATGGTTTGGAGAGAATCAAGCAATCATTTAGATGACTGCTATTTCTGCCTTGTCAATGTAAAAGGTTTCAATAAGAAAAACAAGCAATATTTGCAGTACATAAATATCCCTTCAGCTATTCGACCAGTTGCCCATAGTGAAGAAATACCTGTACCAATATTTACTGAGCTTTCAAAAATTGATGACACAGATCTCTGCTCACCTTCTTCTAGTAATGAAGAAGACACTACAGATATTTTTCAGCCCTGTGATGAAGATACTGACAAACCAATTCTATTTACACTGCAGGCTTTGAATGATTCGGTTAGAGATCTTTATCTACCAAAAGAGTCTGGTGAACTTTTCTTGCAACTAAAGGTTGCACTTTTTTTGCTTGAATAGGGTTTCGTGTGAGTGATTACCGACCATTTCAGGTTGGAGCTGATGTTTTTTTCTTTCAGGTCCAATACGAACAATGAAATGGTTGTGCTGTTTCTGTACTTTTTTATTTCTTAGCAATTGCTTATGTCCATTACATCTTGTCTTGAAATCTTTTTCGGTCAACCCAATATAAACTTTCTTCTGGACTTCCGGCGCAGTAACTTCACATCTATATATGACTGATTTTTCTCTACATTCACCGTCCAAAGGGCATTCATCTTTTTTCTTGCAATTACGTGGTAATTTCTCTGACGGATCAGGCGATGCTATCTTTTTACTGTGGGAGTTGATGATTTTCCCAACACTATCAGGGCAGCTGTAGATCACTTTTGTGTTGTTGCGATTAAAAAGCTTGTGCATACGGCTTGATGGTGGAAAATATTGATCAACTAGGTTCATGAAACCATTTGATGTTTCTTGGCCGATTTCTCCTTCTGGTGTTCTCCGGTTATGGATTGTAATTCAGCTTCAGCTTCGCGGTATCCATTTTTTCAATGCATCTTCACAGGCGGTTTTTGATGCATTAAAAATTGCTTCGTTTGATGAGTTTTGTGAAAGTCTCTTGGAAATCAATTTCGGTAGTTGATCAAGGATCTGTGAACATATACATATGTGTTCACCAAACAAATGAAACAAAAGAAATGTTTTTAGGAAGTAAAGCGTTGCTTCATTACCTTTTGAGCAAGAGTGATATTATCTTAATTTCCTTTAACCTGAAATTTAAGGAGAAAACACTTAGCTGCTGAAGGCAAATGGCCTTAGATAATTATTCTAAATCTACTGCATTGCACGCTTTAGCAAAAGAAAACGAAATCTCAAAATGTTGTTACTGGTAGAGTCTTAAACTAGGACGAAGTCCTGATTTTGTCTATTTCTAATATAAAATTCTGTTAATTTTTAAGAGTTGATTACTTAAGATTTGTATCAATTGCTCCTCTACACTTTAGATGCTGTATGTATATATCACATCTCGAACATGCGCATTATAATTCAAATGATAGCACAAGCGGCCAGCCACTGACCACAATGCCTACATCATTACAAGACACTTCTTCGCCGTTGTCGGATTCTTCAAGTCTCTGTGATAGTATATCAGCCGATGAAAGTCACTCGACTCTTGAATCTAAGCAACAACCAAGATTGAATGAAGTACTAAACCCTGAGGATGCATGCCGTGCAGTTTTTGCTCTGTCTACTGCAGTTGATAATCTCTTTGAAAGTGCTGCCAACTTACTCACTCTTCATGCTCTTGAGCAATTCTTAGAATCACTAGTTAAAGCATCTGCAAGACAGCTTTTTCCAAGACTCGTTGAAAAAGTTACACATGGACGCTCATCTCAGGATATTGATACTAATGAGGACAGTCTCTCTCGTCAATCGCAGGATCCAACATCTCTGCATACTCTTCATTTGTACCACATCTGTGATGTCATGTTACGATGCGCAAGAAATAATTCGAGACCCCTGCTCCACATTATCAAGGCATGGAATAAGGTCCACTCACATTTAACTGAGGTTAGTAATCATTCTCACTTTATTTTATTATAGAAGTATAAAATTAGATCAAAGCAGAAGAGCATTTATGCAACCGTAAACATAAATACAGTAGAAACCGATGAAGAAGAATAGAGACTGTGCCCCCTTGGGATACTTTGTTGTTGACAATGTTCCGTAGGTAAGTTATACGTACGGCTATGTCAAATGTTCAGATACGTCTGAAGATCAATGTATCCGGTAATTTTAGCCGACCCAATCTTTAATTGAATCATTAACAATGGGGAGCGAAATAACGCTTCTTGACCACGAACGTTCTACGGTAGATACCTTAAATAACTCTACTAAATACCAAGAACCACTTCTTGCTTGATATTAGTATATTTTGATTCGTGAGAACAACTGTGCTTTAATTAAAATGATGTTTGATTACAAATGATAAGGAGAATAAGCTCAATATTCACAAAATATTGCTTTGCAGGATTGTACAGCATGTGAACCGTGATGAAGATCATTCTGCATGGATGAGCTGGAATGAACCAAATTCTGTGTTCGCATTTTCGTTTTCTATTCTGCAGTTAAATTTTAATCATACCATAGGACGTTCAGTATTATAACCAATGGTCAAACGAACTGACATAGGCTGCTCTCTACTATGAATTCTATGTCAGTTCGTTTGCTCATTTCTAAGCTGATGACGTAAGATACACAGTGGATTCTAAAGATTAATCTCAGACATCGTCCAAAAAGCCACTTACCTAAATTTCAATCTTTTTTTGGTTTTTCAGGTTTTTTAATGCATACAGGAGGGTTGTGCAAACTTTGGATCTGTAGGGCTTTGGCTTGGTGTCGATCGACAAGACTGATGACCTTGTTTTTCTGTAGTCTGTTGATGGCATATGCCCAAAGACAAATTCTGGTGGAGAAATAAATCCCTTTCTATGTTGTTGTCCCTGAGATTTCTCTTGGTCCTCAACATGCACTGTTCTTGCCTTCGTGACCGCGTTATTTACTTCCAGCAACCTTTTCTTATTTGAATATTATTTAAGTCCTACATTTTAAGCTGCGTAGAGGACGCTGCCTGTCTTCTCTTGAAACTATTTCTGAGTGTGAAAAGGAAACATTGCTCTTTTTACCCTTCAGCACTTTTGTCTCACAGGTAAATCTACCTGAACTTACCTTGGTAAAGACTTTTTCGGTATTACCTTGTTTCTTTTTAAGTTAATTCAACCTTCCTCCCTTTTTTTTTTTTTTTTTAAATGATAAAGAGTTTTGATCGCATATGCAATTCATACCTTTTTAAATTCACAGTATTGTCTACTTGCTTTTGCATCTTTGTCATCAATTATGGTCACCAAAACAGATCTTTTCATTCTCTCACAATTTTCTTCACTTAACAACTTTGTAATTAAATTGTATCGAGCTCGCTCTCCTTACTCTTTACCAATCACTCTAGTCCTTTCCACCATAAAGTGCTATTCTTCAAAGAGCAGTCTTGCTATCCAGTTAAAATCTCATTTTTTGAAGTTTACTCTCTTGAATTATTGGTAATATTCAAAGCACGCTTGTAATAGTCCCTTGAGAGGTATTAGCAAATTCTAATTTACTGCACATTGTCGCAGCAATTAAACATCATCTCAATGATAGAAAAGTGTTTCTTGTTATTGTAAGTCATGTTTAGTTTCATCCATATGAATACTATATTATGATTAGTCAAGTTATACTTTAAAACTTCTAGGATAGTATAAAAAAAACTTGTAAGGTTTCAGTTATCTTACGTTTGTATTATGACTGAGTAGCAAACATAAAGATATAATGTAGAAATTAATTGCACTAAATAAGATGAATTGCCCAAATGAAGAGCAAAATACTTTTCAATTTTTTTATTAAGCTCCAGGCGTCCGTTAGCTCAGGGTGTGGCATTGATTTGCTCACAAAAGGTAAAAGAAATGAAATCAACGGGTTAGTACGTAACAGAAATAAGTAAGATGCATACTGACCGAATGCTCAGTAATGCGAAAGTAGATTTCTCCCGTTTATTCATTGGAGAACGTTTGATAAATATCAATTCTAGTATTAAAACATTAGGCTCTTCTTAAATGGGAAGTGTAGGAAGTTCCTTTGTAACACAAGAAAAGGAGTCACACCAAACAACTAAAAACTTTAGCTTGCCTTTTCTGTTTGTACCGGGTATTTTTCCATTAAAAATATGTTTTGTTTCCGTATTTAATTACTTTGGGTATAGGGTAAAAAAGAATCGCCATTACCCTCTTAGTTCAAGGCACAAGGGAAAGAAGAAGAAGTAGTAGTAGTAGTAGTAGTAGTAGAAGAAGAAGAAGAAGACGAGGAGGGGGTTAAGAATGTGTTTCGGTGCCTCTTTAACTCTCTTTATAATATCCGTAATCACACAAATCGTAATAATTGCCGACAATTTACTAGGTATTCAAGAAAATCTCATGTTTTATATGACAACTTAGAAACAGCTTTGGTACCCTCATCCCTAAATCAGCTTCAATATTTGCAGTGTTTGGATTTAGATCCAAAGGTATTTCAACCCCAATTAGAAATCAAAAGGAATTATAACTGACGTAATCACTGAATTGTTTACACTCAATTCTTTTGTATGTTTGTTTTATTTGTTGCAATATCTTATCGTTAAGATTTCTTTATTTTAAAAAAAATTAATGTATTTTATTGACATCTCATTTGATATTTTTATGATGTTAAAGCAATTTTAAATCACAGTAGCATAATACCTATTATTCTATTTCTTTTTTGTATATTACCATTTTGTATTCTTTAATGACCTTGCTATCTGGTTTTATGTTTTAATGGTCTTAATAAAGGTTCTGGTAAATATCATTCTTTCATTCAGAGTGCTAGTATAATGGAATGTAAAAAGAAAAGAATATTAAAGTAAAGGATTCGATATTATAAAAGGAAATAAGTGAACAAAAGAAGTTAAAAGACTTAAATTTGAATTAATAGGTATATTTTCAGAGCCAACAGTTCTACCAATGAAGCTTTTAATGCTAAATTCTTGAGCACATCATTATTGGATTCTAGACTTCCGCTACACTTTGTTACCTGTCTACTTGTACATGGAGAGAAAATGAATTGCCAGATTGATAGAAAGATAAATTGATCGATTAATAAATCAACAGATTGACAGATCAATTGCTTAACAGATCGATCGAATGATAAATTGATAGATTGAATGACTGATAGATTGATAGATTGAGTGACTGATAGATTGAGTGACTGATAGATTGATAGATTGAGTGACTGATAGATTGATAGATTGAGTGACTGATAGATTGATAGATTGAGTGACTGATAGATTGATAGATTGAGTGACTGATAGATTGATAGATTGAGTGACTGATAGATTGATAGATTGAGTGACTGATAGATTGATAGATTGAGTGACTGATAGATTGATAGATTGAGTGACTGATAGATTGATAGATTGAGTGACTGATAGATTGATAGATTGAGTGACTGATAGATTGATAGATTGAGTGACTGATAGATTGATAGATTGAGTGACTGATAGATTGATAGATTGAGTGACTGATAGATTGATAGATTGAGTGACTGATAGATTGATAGATTGAGTGACTGATAGATTGATAGATTGAGTGACTGATAGATTGATAGATTGAGTGACTGATAGATTGATAGATTGAGTGACTGATAGATTGATAGATTGAGTGACTGATAGATTGATAGATTGAGTGACTGATAGATTGATAGATTGAGTGACTGATAGATTGATAGATTGAGTGACTGATAGATTGATAGATTGAGTGACTGATAGATTGATAGATTGAGTGACTGATAGATTGATAGATTGAGTGACTGATAGATTGATAGATTGAGTGACTGATAGATTGATAGATTGAGTGACTGATAGATTGATAGATTGAGTGACTGATAGATTGATAGATTGAGTGACTGATAGATTGATAGATTGAGTGACTGATAGATTGATAGATTGAGTGACTGATAGATTGATAGATTGAGTGACTGATAGATTGATAGATTGAGTGACTGATAGATTGATAGATTGAGTGACTGATAGATTGATAGATTGAGTGACTGATAGATTGATAGATTGAGTGACTGATAGATTGATAGATTGAGTGACTGATAGATTGATAGATTGAGTGACTGATAGATTGATAGATTGAGTGACTGATAGATTGATAGATTGAGTGACTGATAGATTGATAGATTGAGTGACTGATAGATTGATAGATTGAGTGACTGATAGATTGATAGATTGAGTGACTGATAGATTGATAGATTGAGTGACTGATAGATTGATAGATTGAGTGACTGATAGATTGATAGATTGAGTGACTGATAGATTGATAGATTGAGTGACTGATAGATTGATAGATTGAGTGACTGATAGATTGATAGATTGAGTGACTGATAGATTGATAGATTGACTGACTAATAGATTGATAGATTGAGTGACTGATAGATTGATAGTTTGAGTGACTGATAGATTGATAGATTGAGTGACTGATAGATTGATAGATTGAGTGACTGATAGATTGATAGATTGACTGACTAATAGATTGGTAGATTGACTGACTGATAGATTGATAGATTTCTATATTTATAGAAGGATAGATTGAGAGCCAGGTACAATGAAATACTATAATTCCTTATTCGTTATTGATCGATGTCTTCTTATTTATTTTAAAAGGCGGCATGCCATCGGAGCAGACACATTGCCAAGGTCGCTCTAACGTCAATTCATGATATATTGAGTGAATTGCTAAAAAGAAGAAACGAACTTCCACATTTTTGGTTCCATGAAAACATGTTTCGTCCATTTGAAAAACTGACAGTTATGGAACACTTAGATGATGATACTCAGAACCAGGTATGAAAACAACAAAACACTTTTTAAGACTTTAATGTAATTACCACTTTTTTAATTATCTAATGACTTGAAATAAGTCTAAAATTAATTTATTGCTTTCCTTCTGAATTGTTATTTTTTTTAATCCCTTTCACTAAGTAGTTTCTATACCATACCATACTATAATATACTATACTTTACTATACTATACTTTACTATTCTATACTTTACTATACTTTACTACACTATTCTGTACTACACTGTACTATACTATAATATACTTTACTATACTATACTATACAATACTATACTATACTATACTATACTGTACTACACTGTACTATACTATACTTTACTATACTAGACTAGACTAGACTGCACTACACTATACTATACTAGATTATCCTATACTATACCATACCACACTACACTATACTATACTATACTACACTATACTATACTACACTGTACCACACTGTGCAATACTCTACTATGCTGTAATGCCCTCGATAAGGTAAGAGCCACTTAACCGTTACAACAAGGCTTAAACAGACGACCGATAACAATAAAGATGTGGCAAAAAGCAAGGTTGTAGAAGAGAATTGAAGAGTTGGGAAACATATTGTATCTGCGGTTGCTATCGCTGTTGCTATTATTAGCTATGTTTAAAATCAAAGCTTCATCTACAGAAATCATACAAGTAATGTGAAAATTGTTTCTCCAATGCAGTGTTATGACACGCATCAAGAATGACCACCCATCCTAAATTCTGAAAAAACAAACAGTACTTATTGTTTATCAAAGGAAATTACTGTTAATAATTATAATGATCGAATGTTATTGAGGTGATCAAGTTGTATGATTTACTGTAATTCATTTTTGTAATCCGGCAAACAATGAAGCTCTTTTGCAAACCTGAAGAAAAAGTTGGTCTTAATGACGCTAATCCTGGTCAAAACTCACAGTTAAAGCAGGAGATTACCAACTTATCAACATAAAAATTTAACTAATAGGATAAATATTCTAATGGGTAAATAACAACGGGTTATTATTTGCTCCTTTTTCTACACTCATTTCTTTTAGAGCGAATTTTTTTCATGACACTCATCAGGCTGAAATGTCCTACAATTTTAGAACTTTGAGATAAGAGTCTTGAATCTTGTTTAATGTTAGATATTGCGTAGGCTCTATACAAGAGAAGCCAACATGTTTGAAAAGACATGATAGAGTTCCTTCCTGCATGTCTTGCTAATAGGTACATGAACTAGTAGCATGATTTTCATCCGAAAGTACATTGCAGTTATTTTCATAGCAGGATTTTGTTTTTATTCTTATTAAGCTTTTGGAAAATGCTAAAATAGTTTTTTAGTCAAAGTAATTAAGTTCCCAAATAATACATATGGCATTTTGTAGATTGTCCATTTAGGGTACAGTATATATATATATATACATATACATATACATATACATATACATATACATATACATATACATATACATATACATATACATATACATATACATATACATATACATATACATATACATATACATATACATACATATACATATACATATACATATACATATACATATACATATACATATACATATGCATATACATATACATATACATATACATATACATATGCATATACATATGCATATAAATATGCATATACATATACATATACATATACATATATTAGAACTAACAACGATATTGATGATAATATAATAATTTACAATAATAATTCTGGTAAATAACATTAATCTGAAACACAGAAACACAAACATGTTAGCAAGAAGCTACCACAAGAAATACACTCAAAATGTTACAAATAGAAATTCTCTGGTATAAAGAAAATTTTGAACTATTTCCATCAATACATTTTTTTGGCACACAAACATTTGGTTAAATACTGTCGGAGGTCACAGAAGAAGAATAGAGGATTCCAAAATGTATTTCTATAGGAATCACACTCCTCCTTGCAAAGATAAAACTGAAACGAAAAAGCTATAGAGACATCAGACACATATCGACAACTTTGCAATTTACTTAAGCGTAGTCCCATTGGAAAAGGAAGGCTGCAAGGATGACTCTTCTTCTTCGATGGCGCCAACTTGAAACAAAATTAGACGAACCAGTATTAAATTGAAATGCTCCGCTATTTTTCTCTGTCTCGTGTGGCATCCCATAGCTCTCTCTTGGTGTTGAAATGGTATTCAATGTTCTGGAGATATGTTTGCCTCTGTTTATCACACGCACGCTTTTTTTAGTTCAACCAGTGAGGCAAGGGTTCCCTAGTTTCTGTTTTCTGATGTGATGGTCAAAATCTTTCAATTAATATGACTGGATCACTTTAGCTAATTCTCTTTCCTGCCTAACTAGGTGTAGGAATTTGATGTTTGTTACTTTGCACACATAGGAATTCAGAGCATGGGACGGTTAAGCCACATCTCTTCGACTTCTATGTTTCTCCCTGTTACTACATTGTGTGTCCATGCTTCTGTTCCATACAAGAGGACCGACTAAACAAAGGTNCACTGTCGTCTAGTGCTTTTTGGTATGGAGGTGCTGCTTGTTTAAAGGCTGTTTTGTCGGATGAAAGTAATGAAAGTCGTCTGTTGATGCCATCTGGTATGTTTTTAATACGGATAACCGAATCGAAAGCTTTATACATATACATATACATATACATATACATATACATATACATATACATATACATATACATATATTAGAACTAACAACGATATTAATGATAATATAATAATTTACAATAATAATTCTGGTAAATAACATTAATCTGAAACACAGAAACACAAACATTTTAGCAAGAATCTACCACAAGAAATACACTTAAAATGTTACAAATAGAAATTCTCTGGTATAAAGAAAATTTTGAACTATTTCCATCAATACATTTTTTTGGCACACAAACATTTGGTTAAATACTGTCGGAGGTCACAGAAGAAGAAAAGAGGATTCCAAAATGTATTTCTATAGGAATCACACTCCTCCTTGCAAAGATAAAACTGAAACGAAAAAGCTATAGAGACATCAGACACATATCGACAACTTTGCAATTTACTTAAGCGTAAGTCCCATTGGAAAAGGAAGGCTGCAAGGATGACTCTTCTTCTTCGATGGCGCCAACTTGAAACAAAATTAGACGAACCAGTATTAAATTGAAATGCTCCGCTATTTTTCTCTGTCTCGTGTGGCATCCCATAGCTCTCTCTTGGTGTTGAAATGGTATTCAATGTTCTGGAGATATGTTTGCCTCTGTTTATCACACGCACGCTTTTTTTAGTTCAACCAGTGAGGCAAGGGTTCCCTAGTTTCTGTTTTCTGATGTGATGGTCAAAATCTTTCAATTAATATGACTGGATCACTTTAGCTAATTCTCTTTCCTGCCTAACTAGGTGTAGGAATTTGATGTTTGTTACTTTGCACACATAGGAATTCAGAGCATGGGACGGTTAAGCCACATCTCTTCGACTTCTATGTTTCTCCCTGTTACTGCATTGTGTGTCCATGCTTCTGTTCCATACAAGAGGACCGACTAAACAAAGGTTTCGAGAAGACGGAGTTTGATGGTCAATAAACGTTTTCGATACAGATGGCTCTCATGTTGTTAAAAGCATATTTGGCCATGCCTATTCTTCGTTTGATTTCTCTTTTACTGTTACCACTGGTTGTCCAAGATAACTAAAGACACTTGTTCTATAGTTTTACCATCTCAAGTTCGAAATTTGGATAACAATTTTTGTTTTTTTGCAGTTAATACTGAAATCATGGCGAGTACTGGAGGCTATTGTAACACCAGTTAGATTCTGGGCTCCTTCCTCGGGCGTAGTGATGAAAATTGTATTGTCAGGGTAACGAATGTTATATATCTGAAAGCCTTTATCAAGCAGACCTTCGGAAATGTCATTGCGATCCCTGACGATGATTTCGCTACAAAGGTTGAAAAAGTCTGGTGACATACCATATCCTTGTCTTAGTTCTCTTCGGATTGAGACCCATTCAGTGAGAGTCTTGTCAGAGAGGCGGAAGATATAAGGATTTTTGATGATTCTGAAGTCTTTATCATCAAACTGAATGAGCTATAACACACCGAGTAGGTCTTTGTGCCTAATCCTGTCAAACGTCTTCCTGAAATCAATACCAGGTAAAGGTCCCACTGGTGCTCCATTGTTCCTTCAGAGAGCACTTTGAGGTTGTAGATTACTTTTAGTGTGCCTCTGTCTTTCATAAAACCATACTGATCGTCTGAAGGTTCAGGTAGCACTTTATCCTGTACTCTCTGAAGGACCATTTTTGGTAGAATTTAAAGTACATGGCTCATTAGACTTATAGTTCGATTGTTGTTAACATTGAGCGTTCTAGTGGTTTTTGGTACGACTACAAAGATTGACTGAAGCATATCCTCAGGGAGGATCGCATTGCTGATAGTCCATAAAAGATTAATACCTTCTTCATGTAGTGCAAGAAACGTCTCTATAGGTACATTGTTTGGTCCAGCTGCCTTTCCGCTTTTTATATTTTTAACGCCTAGCAAACTTCATATTTCAGTATTTTGGGTCGGTTATTGCTGTTTCTAGGGTTATGCTTCCTTGATCTTCCTTATCGAAAATAAGTTCCTAGAGATACTCCTTCCAATAATTGACCATCCTCGGGGTCGTGGAGAACTTTGCCATTGGCTCATTTGATGAATTTTGAGGCTAGAACGGGTCTCTTTATCGGAATTTCTTTATGTGTTTGAACATTTCTTTGGGATTTATGGTGATAACCTCTACCTCTTGACATTGGGTTATTCTCCGTTGTCGTTGATACACTTCTTTCTAATTGGTCTCTCAATTAGCTTATTGCGCACTTTATTGTATTTCATGAGCCTTCTTTGGTCCATCATATCTTTGATCTCCTGTTTGATCCAGGGACTGATTGATCAAGACTGAGACGACTATGTGTCCACTTCTGGGATATGTTGTTCGGCAGCTTGTCTGATTATTGTTGGTAAAGATGGTTCATGCAGGTATAAAGACTAATCACTGAGAAATAGCATCACGAAGAGAAAATACAAGAATAGGCAGCAAAATGTAAGCACGGCTTGCATCGATAGTGGAAAAGTATTTTGAGAGCACTCCTCTTATTTGGACTGGATAAACTCCAGAGATATTTAGAAACTAACTCATTATCATTAACGTCCTAAAATATGGCATAATACTGTAGAACAAGCATTTTTACTCAACCCTTGGGAAATTTGCAAACGGAACAGAAGAGATATCTTGCAAAGCAACAGTAGGATATTCCAAGGAATTCATGTTCAGCACTTTCTTTCTGCCTGTTACTCATTCCGCTAACAAAAACTGATAATCAACTGTTCTATTCTCTGAAGCTTTTTGCCAAAAACGAGAGTGATCTTAAAGGAATTCTGAATACTATAAAAACTTTGAATGATGACACTGGATGCAGTTTTTGTAGATAAATGCTCCAAAGTCACATTCAGAAAGGGCGAGATTAATATGAACACCACACATGAAAAACTAGACGAATAAGATACATAAATGAATTTCCTGGAATTGAAGAAAATGAAAGTTTTAAAATGTCCCTACGAAGAAAAGGTTAGAAAAGAGTTCGATCACAGGATGATTGCAATAATTCGCACTAAACGGTATAACGTTTTGGTTATAAACTTGCTAAATATTTTTAATATTCTTAACTGGACGGTATAAAAAAACAGAAGGTAAACATCAAAGTTAGAAAAGTGATGACATTTCGTTAAAGAATGTTGTCTTTAGGCAGATGTTGACAGATGACACACCCACAGAAGTAAAGAAAGAAAGGGTCTGTTATAAGTTGAACTAATAAATAACCCCAGAACAAATGAATTGCAATTATATATATATAACTTAAGGTAAAGCAAATAAATAAAAGCCAGGTAACATCCGAATCTCCGAGTTTTTTTCTTCAAACACTCATCGAACTCCCTTCTTCCTCCCTTGTATTGAAAAGCAGGAACTTAATATTAGATTAGAAATTACTTAATTATTTGTTCTTCAAAAAATGCTGAAAACTGAGTTAAAAAAAAGTATGGTGAAAAGACTGAGCCAGTACACGAGAGGTGTGCTTTTTGTTGCTAGTGGTATTTTTAAATTGCATATTTTGTCTTTTTTACTAAGTGGTTGTGTGTTTTGTTCCCACAGGTTCTCTACACTTTGTATGAGCTTGTAGAAGGATTTTCACCGGCAATAAAATCCGGATGGCGATCATTATTTCGTGCATTGAAAAATGCAAATATATGTCACCGGCGACCGGAAGAATTTGATGATGGAGATCAAAGACAAACACTTCTGTTCAACATCGTGGATAGCTTTATTAATTGTAAAAGTAATGCAGTATTTTCAGCAGCTACAATGGATTGCATTACCTGCTTGATAAAATTTTTAAAAACCAGCGAGTCGAATGATTTCGTGCATATGGATTCTCAAGAATACAGCAAAAGTGACACTGAAAGCACAGTAAGTGCTAATCCAAACGACGATGCCTGCTTACCAGCATTACAGGCATTGTCCAAATTGTCAAAGCGTCTTTCACTGCTTTACATTCATCCCCTGAGTTTTATTTTCTATGGGTCATATTCTGTAACATTAGTTAGCTATGCTCAAACACATGATCGACTATGGGACGACACGTGTTCCAATAGTTCCAGTACAACCAGTTCTGATTTAGAAGCAAAAAACGATCCATCGTCTACTGCCCAAACAATTACAGCTATTGATGACACTGGTATCTTAAGAATGTGGTTTTTAATGATAGAAGGTTTAACAACCGGGGTGGTTACCTGTCCAAAGAAGTTTCAAGGCCAGACGGTTGAACTCCTTTTTGAAATTCTTCATTCCATATGTACTGTTCCTGGCCCACATTTTTCAATGTTTTGCGTTACACATCTCCTATTACCATTATTGCAATCATGGGTTGAAAAGGGACAGCATTATAAATCGTACTGGGATGGCACCTTGCAGAACTTTAAACAAGCTAGTGGCTTGGCAACACAACTTATTGTGGAAGAGATAGGGCATTTCCTTGCAGTAGAAGGTATGTTTCAAGACATCTGACCTGTATTAACCTTGTTTTTCTTATGCTTTGCTCAATAATTTGTTTCTTTATTTAGTGGAAATATTATTGTTTATACAGACTGTCTACTTCAGACTTTCTTTAAGTCATGTAAAGAGACGTTAACAGTTGAGTTATAGATTTTACTGTCTCAATATGGCATCCCTGCAGTAAAACGGTTAAGGCACAATGCTAGAAATCTAACCCCTTCGTTTGCATGCCTTCGAATTGCATTGAAAACTATTATATGCTTACCTTGTAGTTACGTTTTAAAATTTACTTCCTTGAATCCTTTATACTGCAAAAATCAAATTTAGTTTTAAGTAATAATTATGACATTCTTTTTACATTTAATTATAATTGTTAGTTTGGTTTTAGACGGTGATTTAAAAAGATGTTGGTTTCAATTACGACGTTGTTTTATTACGCGACGCGAAGTATCCGTAAGGCTAGAATTAATTGTTCCAGTCAATCACAGTGGACTGTGTTTGATGCAAAAATGATAATTTAAAAAGCTGTCTAAAAAGAAGTATATGTTTGTAATTAGAAGATATTTCAGAGACTCGGAAAATTTCTTTGAATTATATTTTTCTGAATTCTGTCACGATAACCTTGTCCCTTCGCATTCAGTTCGACATTATTTATTCTTCGTCATTCTGTATTTGTCTGTTGAATTTTATTCTGTTTCATAGTGTTGGGATTTTGAGTGTGTCTGATTGAGCACTACTGACCTCTAATCAAAGACCAAAAGCAAGTTTCTTTTTTTTTCAGTCAATGAAAACCAGAACCAAATCAGCGACGGCCACTTCTATAAACGAAAAAATAATTCTATGACCAAGGCACACAGCAAACATGCATACAACCACTGTCTATTATACGTAGAAAGGCTTCAAAAACATTTAAAGAACATTGTTAAAATACTACATTTTTGTTTATAATTGTTTAGATTGCTAACCCTCTTTTCATTTAAGGCAAATTTACTTAGTTCTTCTTTTTTTGAATTCATTTTGGAAGTTAACACACCAGTTCTATTGCCTAGACAGATATTGTTTCGTATTTGCATGTTCTGCTTTGAACTTCTTCTTTGTTTTTTGGCTTATTACGTTAGAGGTCACCGCAGCGGACAAGTCGTCTCCAGCCTGTTCTGGTTGTCACATCAGCATATCACGCACCAACAGCTTCAATATCTCGGTCAATCACGTCCTTCCATCTTTTCCTCGGCCTCCCTCTTCGCCTTCCTCCAGAGACTTCATAAATCAGTACTCTCCTCTCTACATAATCTGCATCTCGCCGTCTTGCTATGTGCCCATAGCTGCGAAGTCTTGACTCCCTTATCTTATCTCTCAGTCTCCTGGTATAGTACTTGGTCCTTAGGAATTCTGTCTAGTCGTGTTACACCTTGCGACCACCTCTTCATACACATTTAAGGTACTTCTAGCTCCGATTCTTGTCGCAGGGTGGCAGCAAAAGTATTCAGACCATAAAACAGACCTGGGTGGACTGCCGGCTTGTAAAGGTTTCCCATTATCCGTGGTGATATTTTTCTATCGCAAAGCACCCCTGTTACTGTCTTTCAACTATCCCACGAGGCCTTCACTCTCCTCTTTACTTCTTTATCTCAGTTTCCTTTTGCTTGTAGAGTTGATTCCAGGTACTTACATAAGCTCACTCTAAGGGTTTCCACCCCTCCTAGTTGTATTACATCATTCTAGCTTCCGTTCAAAGCTAAGTACTCTGTCTTTGTCCGGCTTAATTTCATTCCTCGCCTCTCCAAAGCTTAACACCACATCTCCAGCTGTCATTCAACTTCTTCTCTTCTCTCGCTACACAATAACGAAAGAAGAAAAGAAACGTAGTTTGAGGAGCATCTCTTCTTACATCATCGGTGAGTCTATTTATTACCACAGCGATCAGGAAAGGGCTTACACCGAGCTCTGGTGCAGGCCAAGCTTCACATTGAAGTAAATTGTCCTTCCTGTAGCACTGGTCATACTGTCCTTGTACATATCTTGCACCAGGTTTATATACATCTCTTTGATTCCTGACAGCCTCATACAACACCATACGTCTTCTCTGGGTACTCAGTCATATGCTTTCTCTAGATTGATAAATATTTTGTGTGGTTGTTGTTGGTAATCTCGTTTGTGCAGGATTCTTAACACAAACCGTGCATCTGTGATAATACATCCTGGAATAAAACCGAAGTGTTGCTTTTGATTTCGATTTCCGACCTTTTGTCCATCACTCTTTCCCACCACGTCAAAGTGTGGCACATCAGTGTGATTCCCCTGTAGTTCCCACACTCTCGTGCATCACGTTTTCCCTTACATACCGTTACCAACACACTCTTCAGCCGCTCCTTCGACATCTCTTCCACATCAATTATTTCATTGAATAGCCGCAATAGTAGCCTCAAACCTGGTTGTCCCAAGCAACGCCAAGCTTCCTCTGGAATATTATCTGGTCCGACTGATTTTCCATTCATCATTTTGTTCATGGCTTCTTTTATTTATTTATTTTCAATCCAATTTATAACCTCCTGCCTCCAGTTTGCTTCAACTTTTCTATGTTCTCTTGGGTTTTCTGAACTTAACAATCCTTGAAAGTTTAGTCGGTGACATAGCCTATCGTAAGCCTGATCTCTTGCTTGAGCTTCTCCACGTTTTGTCTCCCTTCTAGCGTCAATGTAATTTAGCTTGTTTGGTTATTCTCCAGCTTGATCAAATCTCTTCTTTGCCTGTTTCTTTCGTATTATACTAGCTTGAACGGGTTAATTCCACCACCAGTTCTCTTTGCTTTTCTGGTGATGTCCTGATGTCATACCTGGAACCGTTTGAGCGGGCTTTCTTATTTTGCTTGTTATCTCTTGCCAGTGCCCCAAGATGTTCCCTTCGAAGTTTATAATTTCCCGTAGTTTCCGATTTAGCATTCCTCGGCACTCGCCGTCCTTTAATCTTCACCTCTTAATGTTCAGTGTCCTGATCACTTTCTTATGCTTTTTTGCTTTGATATCGAGCTTGAAATTACAACCTTGTGTTGAGGAGCAACACATTCTCTTCCAAGAACTTTGCCATCAACTACTTCTTTCAAATCTCTCCTTCTATATAAGATATATTCAATCTGTGTGGCTCTTCCACCACTCCTGCATGTTACTCTTTGCTCCAATCTCTTTCTAAAGTATGTGTTTAATTCTGTTAAAGGAATACTCTTTGCAAAGTCAATAATATTTTTGCCCACCCTTATTCCTGTTTCCATATCCGCATCTCCAAGCACCTTGTTCAGCTTGCACCTTTCTTTCGCTCACAAGGCCATTCAGGTAAGTACCAATGATAATTTTCTCTCCATGTGGTGTCCTCATTCCAACTATCTCTAGAGTTTCTCTTTTTCATCTATTTCCCTTTTACTCTGTGGTCCATAGACACTAACAGTACTTATCAGAACTCCGCTAACATCCAACTTTAAGCTTATGACTGGGTCAGACATTCTCTCTACGTCTAGTACATTCGAGGTGCACTCTTCCTTCAGAATAATGCCTACACCATTCTTGTTGTTATCAGTCCCATAGTAGTACAGCTTGTACCCTTTGCCTAATGCTCTAGCTTTACTTCCCTTCCACTTTGTTTTCTGCACGCATAGAATGGCAATTCTCCCTCTCTTTATCAACCAATTCTCTTCCTTTTCCTGTAAGGGCTCCTACATAAAGTGTCCACACAGTGATAATTTTCTCAAGCGGCTTCCAGTTCTCCCTTTTCTTCCTCACTTATTTTCCTCCTTTTTTTATCCTCTTTCTTACAGCAGTAGTCTGTTTTGCATATCCAACCTGCTGAGCACTGGGCATGGGGATCATTGGCAACCCGAGCCTCGACCGATTCGGTATATTCATTTTGCAGCTGATCCGCATCTTATTTGCTTGGCGTTGTGGCTTTCTAGCCGCAATCCCTTCCTGAGGCTAACAACAGTTTTAAGCTGTAGACCTAGCCTTTACCTAGTGGCTATATACTGTAAGGCAGCAGCAGATTTCTTCCTCAAGATTTTCTCCTGAAGCCTTTGCTAGGGTTGGGTATAGCTCCAAGGCAGCAAAGGTTTGGGATCAGGATTTTCCTTTCCCTACATGGACTGTCTTCCTAGACTGACGAGGTCCATCTCGTCGAAGCAACTGATTTTAAGGCGCAAGTGATCTGTCCTTCGCCCCTTTTCCTGTCAGTTGAACCAGTCTCGCCAAGTGAAAGCCAGGTGCTGGACTTGGTCATAAAAGCTGCTTTGAACTAGAAAAGTAAAAACTATGGTGAGGATTAAATTTTGGAGGAGCCTTTATGATTAAAAGCCATACAAATAATAAAACCATTAAGTGTATGGAACTTAAAACAAACAAACAACAACAACATATAGGATAGTTCAAGACATAAATGTCAAACTTAGACTAAAATACATTCATGTCATGTGAGAAAATGAAAGCACTTAGACTTTAAAGAGTTTTACGTACTAGCTGTTTGAGAAAAAAGGCTAAATTTTAAAAATGAAGACTTTACAGACGATTGTGAAGCTTGTAAAGAAAGGTTACTAGAAAACGTCCCATGATAATACCTATAGAAATGATCAATAAAAGCCACATTTCGTCGATAGAACAATGGTGGAAGAGTATCAAGCATAACATCAAAATAATTTTCAATAAATATTGGAGGGAGAATAGAACTCAGGTTTCTCGAGTAACATCAGTTGTGTTTGTACCGCATTGACAACCAATTTCTTCCTCATTCTCTGACACCCTAAAGGTCAGTCTTGAAATCGTCTGTAAGTTTGACGTGCTCCTACTCAATTGTAGCCAATCTCAGGATGCATGATGGTGTAATCAACATAGATATTTATGAACTGAAACAAGTTATCAGAAAGATGAGTTATATAAAACAGAAAGAGGGTTGGATCAAGAATAGAACCTTGAGAAAGACTAGCATTAATGCATTACTCAACATCTGTAATTCCATTCAGAATGAAATTTTACGATATGAGAGATAGAACTGAATAGTACCAAAGACTCTCCACAAATAACCTAAAGTAGAAAGGTTATGAAGCAAGAAATAGAGCAACACCTTATCAAAGCCCTGGGAAATAACAAGAATGATAGCGTGTTCCTCACCAGACTTATATCTTATATTTTAAAGGTCGAGGCATGGCATCACTGTGGCAAAGACATCAGTTAAGCTGTGTGCTTTCTTGAATGTTGCACCTATCTGAGATCCCTTCATTTTGCCATGATATTTATTTATTGCTGAATATTCTAAATATGTTCAGCATGCTCAGATACTGCCTTGGAATAAGTGTAGAGGAGCACAGGAGAAATGAGACGATAACAACAGAAGCAGGGGTGATGCTAGTAAAAGATCTGATGAGAAAAAGGAGGATGGAATGGTTTGGCCATGTTTGTCGCCGAAAAGCAGAGGAAGACATCAGGATGGTATGCGACATGAGAGTTGAAGGNTTAAAGGTCGAGGCATGGCATCACTGTGGCAAAGACATCAGTTAAGCTGTGTGCTTTCTTGAATGTTGCACCTATCTGAGATCCCTTCATTTTGCCATGATATTTATTTATTGCTGAATATTCTAAATATGTTCAGCATGCTCAGATACTGCCTTGGAATAAGTGTAGAGGAGCACAGGAGAAATGAGACGATAACAACAGAAGCAGGGGTGATGCTAGTAAAAGATCTGATGAGAAAAAGGAGGATGGAATGGTTTGGCCATGTTTGTCGCCGAAAAGCAGAGGAAGACATCAGGATGGTATGCGACATGAGAGTTGAAGGAAATAGAGGCAGAGGCAGACCAAAGCAAAGATGGATGGATACAGTGAAAACAGACATTCGCTGGCTTGAACTGGAGAGAGAGGACACTAGCGACAGGAGGAGGTGGCGGAGTCTGGTCGAGCGGAAGATACGATAGAAACCCACTACCCGGTCAGGATACAGCGGAGCAAAGTGACCAAGGTGAGCATTCTAAATATGTTCAAATACAGAATTTCTACGTACCAGGTAATCTAAATAAACTTTTTTAATTTGCAAAGATAGAGGTCTAAATAAAGTTAAATAATCAATAGAGATTATTTTTAAGTTAAGCTTAAATTCGCTGCTTTAATCATTAATAAGATAAGATAATAACATCTCCAACATTCTTCCGCCGATGTAGTTTCCATCCCTTCTGATCACATGTCAAAACCATGAATGAATAAGAAATTGTAAAAAAACCCTAATTATTGAAATGTCTGAGAAAATGAAAATTATGGAAATTTCTTGAGAATACAAAAAGGTTAATGTGACATATTTATATGGGATAGAGTTGCAACAGGAGCTATTGTTATCCTTGTCTTCATCTTACAAGTGTTTTTATGAAGTTAACGAAAATAAATAAATAAATAAACAAGTAAGGAATCTCTATTGCTTTTTCCAATTTCCATGCCTGCACTCGCTGTTCGGTGGAAAAATGTTGTTTTTGATTTATTAGAGGGAAATTTGATAGGTAGATCATAAACTCAAATGAAATATTCAAGAAACTTTGACTCATGGAAAAGTATGATATTCTCATGTGGAGAAATACGTTTCAGTCATGAGACCCATTGATAATGCCTTAAATCCACCAAATATATAGTAATTTTTCTATTGCTTTTCATTCACCTTTATCAAAATACAATCTTGTACAATTCAATAATACATTGATTCTTATATGTTTGGTAAATATCATGCACTATTACTGTGCACACAGCCATTTACAGGACCACATTGATAGCAGTTTTTACAGCATATGTAAAATACTGATGTGTTTATATATATATATATATTGCATATATGTATTGTATCCTGTATAAACATTAATTTAATACCAAGTCCTTTAATATTTTCAAATGAACTCAATGCAAAACCCATAAAAGGTGATCTTAATAATATTTTATAAATGACAACAAAATATCTACAAGACATTTATAGCCTATAATGTTCTAAAAGCTTTGCACACAAAAGCTTCAGGATACAGGTTGTGCTCATACATCTAATCCACAACTTGCATGCAACGGGATTAGTAAAATAAATCAACTTAAAAATTGGACCCAACTATTCATTATAAAATCTAATTGCTACCAGAAAAAAAGGTCCTGATTGAGATGGGCGTGGCTATTTGGGCGTAATATAATATTTTCCATCCACTGTAGTTTGTCAATACCAATAGAAGCACAAAATATATTTCTGCAACTCCTCATATGACAGACCATCACAAGATGGAGTTTTGCCTATCTCCCTTGTCAATGGCTTCCCCTTCGTCAAGTCCCACAGCTGTCACTCGATGGCACAACAACCTTGCTGCTCAAAAGAACTTATACAGCTCACCTTCTTTTGATTGATCCAAATCTTTCGATCCTCCGCTGTTAAGCGAAGATTTGACAAGATTTGATATTATATTCCAGGCATCAACGACACACTGGCATACTATACGCATGTTTCATCCTTATATTATGCAACTGAAATTGACAAAAAACAAAAATTAAATCAGGTAAAATCCCTTCAAAGGAATAGGAACATTTTCATATCTAAAGAGTCAACACAGATGAGGACGAAAAAGACATGGCCAATATATTAGGTAGAGCGTGGGGTGATATTTAAATTGCTAGCATACACGTGAAAGTTAAAGCAAATTCTAACGAAAAGCAGGATTCTATACACATGAGTTTGGTAATTTTCACAGTACTGCATGCTAGTTAAACATGAAAAAACACCCGAAAATTATTTTACTGCAAAAGTTAGATCTCATGCATCATCGGAACTTGAAAACGATTCTTTAAGTTTCATCCTGGGTAGGAATACCAAATAAAGAAACCTTTAAGGAAAGGGATCATAAAGAACTAAACAGGATAGTCAAAGAATGGAGACAAAAACCGGGGAAACCTGCTTGTAGGCTACTACTACCTTATCAACTAGTCCATTACCCTTTGCTTTTTAGCCCTGTAGCAGGAAGATGAAGGAACGGCAGGCCCGTAAGTATGTGGCAAGCTACATTTTAAGATTACCCGAGGGATCAAGGATACAGCGCTGAAATGGTCACGTTCTGACTGAGGATAGAATCCGCTGCAGCCTGGCTACCCAATATCATGCACAGGATCGGATGACTTAGGGTCTTAGCTAAGAACTGCCAATGATTTGGGTAAAAATAAATAGACTGTGTCTCTGATCCAATCCACTGAATTTAAACGTTATTCCAGTATTGGGGTCTGCAAACACTAATCTTTTCCATCGTATTCATTAATGCCAAAAATACCCAATATTTGCCTAATTTTTATCATTTTTTGGTGTTTTTTGAAGGTGCCAGTGAATGTGTTCCCTATATGATGAAGCTGCTTCTTGATTTATTTATTAAATGTGTGTCGCAACCAGTGGAAGCAATTGCAAGATTAGGTTGTTCCTGTTTAAGGTAACTTGACTTCTTTCAATAAAATATTATATTTAATAACAGAACCAATCCAGAATGTCTTATGGTTTTGTAATTTCTAACTTAACAAATCAAATGGGTAATTTATCTACAACACACTTTAGAATATAAAGTATAAAATATAGTTATCCCATTGATAGCGTGCTTTCCTTTCAAGCAAATAGATTCAAAGTAGCGTACAAAAAGAGCTTTTTTGTGTACCTAATACAAATATTGACTATATCGAGGCAAATATACTGATCGGCTGAAGATAGGAAGAGGATGTTTACATTCTCATAGTCTGTTCTGTTCTTGTAAATATACACTTGGAGACTTTAAAGACGATAATTAAAAACTCGCAGTCACAAAAGTACAGTATTATGGTAACAATTGTAAAAGTATTTAGTTTTTTGCCATATTTTTCATTTATTGGGTTACCATTTCTTCTATACTTTTAACTGGCAAACCTAAAATACTAGTCTAGCATATGTATAAACAATATTGATGATATTTTTTAATTACAATGTTTAGATAGTCAAAATTGCAGCGAGTCAAAGGGCAAAGTCTTTGACGTAACCCTTCTTCCTGTTGGTGTTAACCAAATCCACTCGAAGAACATTGCGTTCCATTCTTTTTACCAAGAAATTTTTTTGAACGTATTATTTTAAACCTTTAACTACACTTTCTCAGAAAGAAAAAATTTGACAAGACAATTTGTATGTCTTCATTCGTATTCATATCTGAGAACTTTGAAATTTTTTTCTTTCATTTAGACATGTGCTTCTTTCCGCTGGCCCACAATTTTCAGAAGATCTCTGGCATATTGTTTGTAAAGGAATCAAATGCATTATTGATGCTACACTATCGGGGCTGAAAGAATTAATCATATGTTTTCAGTCAAACTCTTTTAATGTGAGTGGAGATAATGGAATGGTAGTCAAGGTCGTTGCAATGAGGGATCAAAGTTGCAAAGAAACAAACAGATTACTAGAAATGGCAGAGCAGGTGAAATTTTCATGTACTTAGCTTTAAATAGAAAAACTTGTTAAAAAAACAATTTATCATTTCTATTTGTAATTTTATATTTTATTAGGACAGAAATTCCTTGAGCAGAAACTAGCTTATCTTTTACAAGATCTTGGAGCTTCTAACTCGTCTTTAAGTGTTTTTCTTTCCACCCTTTATATCAAAATTCCATCATGTTTTGAGTTTTGTTACAAAAGCAGAGAAATTGTCAGTTTTATCAATGATATTTCGATATGAATTTAATTTGAAAAGTTTGAGCTGTTGAGCAATGACTTGTACATATCTAGTTTCTCTTTTTTCAATTTGACTAATGTATATTTATCTCTTCATATCACTATAACATTAAAAGTTATTTCTATTTTCTCTGTGCGTTTACTTCTTTGGATTAAAATTATTTTAAATCCACTGGTACGGTTCAAGGAAAAAATTTTGCAATTAGTTATCGAAAAGATTAGAATTGTAAGCATGTGTCATTGGACTTAAGGAAAAAGATTTTTTCTGTTTCGTTAAATTTTGTAGAATTAACTGAATATCAACAAAAAAAAAAAAAAGAGCTACCTTTTTCAGTTCATTTTTTGTAGGCTCTTTTTTCCCATCTTTGACAAAACATCAAATTTTATTACAAAATTTACTGTCACACTTGATCTTCCATGACAAATATTGACTGTAATAACAGTTTTAGAACACAAATTTCTGCATTGTATCACTTATTATTTTATTTTGTTTTCTTATATTGTATTTTACTTTATTTTTTTTCATTATTTTATGATAGCTTTGCGGTTGGTTGTAGTGAAAAAACAAGGGATGATATGCTTTTCATTGCTGGTAGTGAAAATTGGGAAGTGAACATAACTTTTGAAACAATTTGGCTTTTAGAAATTTCAGTATGAATTGCTAGGAGAGGCATGGTTAAAAGTAGAAATAGGAAACTTGGAATAAAGAGGGAAAATGACGAAAAGAAATTGAGTAGAATGAAAAAGAAAAAATGTATTGGTGTATTGTTTAAAAGAATATGAAACCAGAATGTTCTTGGTTAACAATCATCTTTTTTTAAAACTGACCTTTATAAAAATGATATTTTACGTGTACGGCTTACTATTATATTAATTAATGGTTTGTACAAAATTTTTCCCAATGGATAGGTGTTTCTACTGGAGTCACAAATTAATGTACCTAGTCGCAAGCAATCAAATGAAAATGACGAGGAAGATCAGCTGTCATATACGTTTGTTCTCTGCACTATTGAAAACAAGGATGATCCTGATACTCTTAAAACAAGGTAAATTAAAGATACATAAAACAACATACCGAAATTGTTTTTCAAATATCTAGTCGAAACAGGCCGGAAACTAATGCAGAAGGATACATTTTAACTTGTCTTTTTTCTCCTTTTTTGTGTGTTTATTTCTAACATCATTTTTCCAACTAAAATGATGCCATTCAGAGGGACTTTCTAGTGATAGTAAGAAATTTCTGGACTGGATGCCCTTCCTGACGCCAACTAAGGGATTTTTCTTTTGTAAATTTTTTTCCGCTCGCGGCATCTAACCCCTGAATCTCTTGGTTACAGTGCAATTGTATTAATTATTGCTTTACGGCTTCTCTTTTTTATATTTTTGTATTTCTACTTGTTAAATCTTTTCATTTATTAATTTCCCCATCTCCCTCTTAATTTCTGAAAGCATGTATGTATAAACTAATTAGTTTTCTACTGATAACGGATAACAATTTAGGACAAAGTTGTTCAAGGAATTGGTTGAGATAGGAATAAAAACCTTTCTTAGAATAAGCTATTGATAGCACTCAATCACTCCTGTTTCTTTATCCAAAATAAACACTGCGATGCTTTTTAATTGCTTCTGTTTTTGATGCACTTACTTTAGAATTTAGTAAGTGTAAGTTCTACATTGAAACGACTCTTGCCTTTTTTTTGTGCTACTGTGACACACAATGCTGCTTTCATGTGTCACAGCAAAAACCGTCATTTAACTCAAAACTGGTGTGTTTACAAATATAATTACAGCCTTCGTTAAATAGAATATCACACAAGTAATGTCGAGTAAGTGGTACTATTATTTCTAAGTCTGAAAGATGACCTGAAATCACTCGGGCATATAATATTCTCTCTTTTCTCAACTGGGTGTTGGTCACACTATTTACCCCAACCTGGACCTCGATAGGAAAATTACCGAAATGATAAAGAATATAGGTAAATTATCGATATGTATATGTCATGTCGAATATTATAATTGGCGCAGGGGAAAAGCTGTAAAAAGATGTTAAAGTATGTGTGTTATTGGCTTCATTATAATGAAATTCAGACAGTAACTTAACGAAAATGATCTTTTCTTGATTTTGAAAATGGAAAATCATCGATTTCAAAAGTACTTTTGGTTCAAGTGAGCTATTGTGTGGAAAATCCATAACTTGTTTTATGTCAACCATATTTTTAACAATATTTATAAGTTTGTTGACAAACGAATAATATGAAAATTAAGCACTAAAGTAGATATAAAATACATCGACTTCTACGAACCAGCTGCAAATAGAATTTTCTGAGCAGGATCAGAAGAATTGACAATATGTTCTTTTAGAATTCAAATTTCTTTGATTGTCTTCATTTTTCTTCTTTCTCTTCTTCTTCTCCTTTTTTTCTCTTCAGTCGACATTAGTCCCATTAGTTCTTTATTACTGATCGATCATCTTGTCCATCGCTACTCGTGTCTTTCCTTTGAAAGCTGTTTTGAAGTTTACAACAAATGCCCCTTCTAAAAGATTTAGATCTGAAATTGGACGATAAATTTAACCAGGTTACTCAGTGATACCTAAAATATGGAAACGAATGAATTCTGTCTTCGATTTTGAGTCTAATCTCAGCTAATCTAAGCCCAATCTCAGGGCACTGCCAAGGCACGGTTCCAGTTTTCCTCTCTCTTCTGAAATTGCTGGTTAACCTTACCCACGTTTTTTTACCTTAGTGACCACCCTTGTAGGCATATGAAAAAGTAACATAAGCTATGATTGGCGCAGGTTTACAAAATACCTTGAGACCAAATCTGAGATTTCTACGTTTCCTGGTCAAGCATGGTGAGGTTCTGTATAAAATAGAATAAAATAGTATGGTTTAGAATATATAGTTAGCTACAGTACAATGCAGCATAATCTAGCAGAAGTTAGAACAATAATTTGAAATGGTGAAGTACCGTCTAGTAATGGATTGTATACTATGATGACGAATAGCATATTTTGGTTGAAAAAGATATAGCTCAATATAAGTTACAGGTTGGATTTAGGATTTTTATGAGGATTCCTTTCGTCTTCATAAAACAGGATGTGAAGAAAAACTGGCACTTCGTATAATAGATGTCCCTATGAAATGCTTTTAGCTTTGCTGACGTCGTTATCATATATTTTGGTGAAAGTAATGTGTTAAGGTCTTTTTAACTTCGAAGCCTATTTTCTATTGCTTTTTTTAGTGATAGCCTATTTTATTGGTTATGTTTCTGTTAAACTTGTTTGGTTAATCAAAGGTGTAGACTTATCCAAAAGCTGGGTTTAAAATTGATATTATTTTAAAATGAAATTAATATCGCAGGCAAGTTTAAAAGAGACATACAAGCACACTATATGCCAAAAGGCAAAGTTTCATCCAAATTTTTGCGAACAAGTCTACCTAAAACCTGGGAATGAGGGTCTGCAAATAGCCCCCCTATCACCAAATGTAACTTAAAAAACACGTTTTAGACTGTGGAAGCATAAGCGCGATGACGCAATTTTCACACGTTTTGTTTCATCATAAAAATCTTAAAAAATAAGATGTATACAGATTGACAGTATTGTATGCAAGTAATATAACGATTTAGACCCTTAAAGTGCGCATTTAATCTACTTTTAAAGAGATTAAGGTAATTTCAATATTGGAGAAAATATCGGAGTCATTTTGAAGTATCGAAATGTGAATGAATAAAATCAAATCCGCATTTTTTGCAAAAATAGTTTTTTTGCAATGAGAGAATAGGTCATAAAAATTACATCGCCATGGTGAATGTAGTATGTATCATAACTGTAATGCAATCTATAATTTAGCTTGTCGGAAGTCAACACATTTAAAGTTGAAGTCACCAAAGTAAGCAAGTATTTTTTAAAACAAAATTGACTTTATAGGAAAAATAGTAAAAAAAGGAGGCGTTGCACTGGCACTCCTTTGAGGATGCCAAACAGTACTGTCTCAGCTGAGTATGTTACTTGAATCATGAAAACAAGAATTTTCTAACTAAATTTCCAATCGAAAATGTCACTTTTTCAAAAGTGGTACTATACAAATTGAAGATAATTTTCTTATTCATTTTCTCAACATTTTCAAGGTTGATACACTGCTTTTGAATACAGATGATAAATTCTTATCGAGTGATTCCTGACATGAACTCTTATTTATGCAATGCTTATTTGCTGAAATAAGTGAAAAAATTACTTTGGCGTTTACCATATAGCCTCTAGTCAATTTGTTATTATGGCGTTTTGAGTCACTAAAAACCTACTGGGTAGGGCACATTCAGATATTGTGGGATTATTCATTGCTTTTGTATATATATTTTAAAAATTTCCTTGTACAATATGCTTTCTGAGTGCACTAGTTTGCGTTGCTTATACCTGATGGCACCGTATATCACGTGAACAATGATTCGATTCTCCTTCCTCTAGATTTCTTTCTGTAAATTTTTGTCTGAGCAGCTCTGACAAATCATACCTTTATTGGCGCATTATCTTACTATAAATCTGCAAATTTCATACTAAGAAGATTAGGCATAATAATACTTTGCATGCTTCGAAAGCTTCCTATTAACATCTCTCAACTTCTTCTATGGCTTAAAATTACCCTCGAAAATAAACGCTCAGAGTCGCGGATTGAAAATGAACAGTGCGTCGGTTGATACAAAAAAGGAACTTTTTTCTATTGTCGAAAAAATGTGAACACCTGTATCCTTTTCTCTATATTTATCTGCTGATATAGCAACGTCGGCTAGTTGTCTGCCGTTACCCAATTCTACTTCAATATTTATATCTAAAACTTTAACCCTTTGCTTTATTTATTACAGCTGTAGATTAGAGAAAGTAATAGATGCACATTTTTTAATTCAACGGTTACAATCTGAAATTCCAGATATTATGACGAGGTACATGACTCACACGAAGGATGGACATTTTTCATTCTGCCCAGCTTCTAATACTTGAATTTCAGAATTGCTTTAGTATTTTGTGGGGTTTTTAAAACTTTCATGTTGTATTTAATAGCATTACTAGTACGTTTACTCAGGTTTGACTTTTTCAAATTTCATCAAGCTTATCTTCTTGAAAATCGAATAATGTTGTCAGGAAGTGATGGTGGCTATCCTGATGTATATGTTACAGCTTCTCTTGTTTTTATACTCATTTAATTTTAAAAATAAAATGTTTTATGACTTCAAATTGAATATATGCATATTACAGATTATAAAATAGATGGAAATTATAAAGAATGTTTCTTGACATCAATTATTTTGAACTCATGTAAGAAAAAGGACTGTTTTATGTTTGTTTGCAGCTCGAACTAAAGAGGTATGGATCAAAATTTCTCTTCACAATTCACAAAATTTGCTGTTGGGAAGTTTTAAATCGTCCTCCATAAAGCTTAAGCTATTTTCTAAAGAGTGTTTTGAATGATTTCAGTGATTCCGTGTCTCAAGCAAGTAACGAATTAAAAGAACTTATTGTCACTATAGATTAAACGGATGAAGAAAAATTACGGGTGTTATTTGCGATAGGAAGATATCTCCGAAGGTAAAGGGCAAAGTATAAAAGACAATTGTGAGACCTGCATTACTGTTTGGTCTAGAGACAGTGGCGACATCAAGGAAAAAGGAGGCTCAGCTAGAGGTGGCAGAACTACGAATGCTCCGATGGTCGTTGGGAGTCACCCGGTTGGACAGGATACGAAACGAGTATATAAGAGGCACTGCGCATGTGAGGAGACTGGGAGACAATCAAAGGGAGACAAGACTGAGGTGGTTTGACCATGTGCTCAGGAGAGAGGAAGAGTATATAGGAAACGAGAATGCTGGAAATGGATATACCTGGGAGAAGACGAAGAGGCAGACCGAAGATAAGNAGGAGGCTCAGCTAGAGGTGGCAGAACTACGAATGCTCCGATGGTCGTTGGGAGTCACCCGGTTGGACAGGATACGAAACGAGTATATAAGAGGCACTGCGCATGTGAGGAGACTGGGAGACAATCAAAGGGAGACAAGACTGAGGTGGTTTGACCATGTGCTCAGGAGAGAGGAAGAGTATATAGGAAACGAGAATGCTGGAAATGGATATACCTGGGAGAAGACGAAGAGGCAGACCGAAGATAAGATATATGGATGTGATTGAAGAGGACATGAGAGCTGCAGGAGTGCAGCAACATGAGGCAGCAGACAGAGCGCAATGGAGGAGACAAATCCGCTGTGGCGACCCCTAAAGGGAAAAGCCGAAGGTCAAAGGATAAGAATAAGATTGTCATTATAGATTTGAAGGTAAATTACCTTACGAGAAATGAGAGCATTGAAATGTAACAGACCATTGACACTTTTAATTCTGTGCAAGTCGTTAATATCCTACAACAATTAAAACAACACACAACAATTAGATACATCAATGCTTATTGACACTATATGTACAACAAAACCAGAATTTGTAAAGAATCTATACGTAGTTTCTCCATCACTGAGTTATCATGAAATGGTTGGATGTATTCGCAATATGCATCATGAAAAGTACAATCCGAAAAATGTCAAATGTCTCAGTTATTCAAATGCCAACCCTGAAATGCTAAGAACTGGGTTTAACATTGATTGATAAACAGTTTATAATACAGTCAACGTCAATGAAGCACTAAAATATTTTAACAAAAATGTTACAAAACTATTTAATCGTCATATACCACTTTTTATAAAACCAATCAAAAGTCAACGAACAACTTGGCCTGAAAAAGAACACCATTAAGTTATGGAAAAACGTGATCAGATGTTACGTAAAGCTCGGACGTGGAAAACCCCTGATCATTGGGATCAGTATAAACGTTTATCTAATAAATGAACGAACAGACTTGAAAGTACTGAAAGGAACCACTATAGAAATGCGCTAAGTGAAAACCAACATAACTCTAAATCTTTTAAAAACTAGATTTTACCAAAGAAGTCTTTTGAAGAAGTTCCTGCTAACACTGACTTATCCAAGCAAAAGGCTACCTTGTTTGGAGAATACTTTGCAAACTTTGTCACAAAGCTGAAAGCTATAAGCAACCCGTTAATTTATCATATATGGAAAATGTCGGAACATTTTGTTCTATAACAAAAATGTCGTTCAAATTCAGATTTGTTTTTTTGTTGTTTTTGTCAAGAGGGGATTTAAAAGTCTGAAACAAAAAAAGTCTTGACAATGTCTTGATAATTTACTATCCAGCTTAATAAATACACAGCAGATGAAATTGCTAAATTACTAACATACATAATAAATATATATTTGTCATCGTCTACTTTGACAAACTTGTGGAAATAAGCTAGACGAAAACCAATTGATAAATCGGGAGATTTCAACAATCCAACCACTTATCGTCCAAGTTCAATTTCTTCCTTGCTGCCCAAAATAATAGAGAAAGCTATACAGAAATAACTTATCAGCTACCTGGAAGTCAACAAATTGCTGTATGAGTCTCAATATGGTTACCGAACAAAGAGATCAACGGGGGTGACAGTAACCTATCTTATTGATGACATCAGCGACTTTGTCGACTACAGCAACCTCACAGGAGCTGTTTCATGGATCTTTCAGGTGTATTCAATAATACTGAGCACAGCGTTTTAATTACTAAAATGGAAAAGTACGGAATACTGAGCACAGCGTTTTAATTACTAAAATGGAAAAGTACGGAATACTGAGCACAGCGTTTTAATTACTAAAATGGAAAAGTACGGAATACTGAGCACAGCGTTTTAATTACTAAAATGGAAAAGTACGGAATACTGAGCACAGCGTTTTAATTACTAAAATGGAAAAGTACGGAATACTGAGCACAGCGTTTTAATTACTAAAACGGAAAAGTACGGAATACTGAGCACAGCGTTTTAATTACTAAAATGGAAAAGTACGGAATACTGAGCACAGCGTTTTAATTACTAAAATGGAAAAGTACGGAATACTGAGCACAGCGTTTTAATTACTAAAATGGAAAAGTACGGAATACTGAGCACAGCGTTTTAATTACTAAAACGGAAAAGTACGGAATACTGAGCACAGCGTTTTAATTACTAAAATGGAAACGTACGAAAGTTCGTGTGAAGAAATAGAATAGTTTAAGGGTTATTTGTTTCAACGTTTAAAGTTGGAAGAGTGGAACAGTGTTCAGTCATCGTAGGCCCATTATTATTTGTAGTATTTTTCAATGACTTTTAAGACTGTTTAACAAATGCAAAATTAATCATGTATGCAGATGACACTGTAGAATACTTTGCTAGCAACGATTCTAAAACATAGGGGAAGCTTTAACTGCTGCGTTTCTACTCATTATGAGATATCTTGAAAGAATGAACTGATAATAAATTTATAGAAAGGCTCAACAGAACCCATACCATTGGATACAGCCAAGAAACTGCCTACTGTTAACATTGCATTCAAAGTCTACTGCAATGATACACTAATCCACCAGAGCTTGCAATACAAATACCTAGGAAACACGATCAACTCTGCTCTGAAGCTTAACGATAACGTCTGCATCAAATACAAGAAAGCATAAGGTAGACTTAGACTTTTATCAAAATTTAGCTCTTCTCTTACGTATGAAGCAACAGAAAAGATATACAACATGACGATTATACCCTTACTTACGTATTGTTCACTCTTTAACCTGAAAATGTCAGACACAAAAGAAAATGTCGAGATCAATTGAACATCGAGCATTCATATCGATAAGAAATCGGTGGTGTTTATCGGAAATGAGATAGAAAAGAGATGCTGTATACATATTCGTAAATCTTTTGATAAGAAATTTGTTGGCTTTTTAAAAATTACTTTACATTAAACCATCATAACTACAAAACAAAAAAATAACAAAAATAAAAAAAACTATGAAAAGTAAAACTAGAATTCAGGAAAACGTTACTTCAGATATATGGGAGGAAATCTCTACAATGAGTTACCCATAGCAACACGAAAACAAATGATATTATCAAAATTAAAACAAATTTTAAATGAGTTTTTTTTCTTCTTTTATCTTTTACATACTAATTGTGTAAAGAAAAACTCTTTAACTTTTTGTACTTTTTCACATACAACTGTACACACATACACACAGGACAAACATTGATAGCAGTAGTACTTTCAGATTTTACTGAAGTGTTAATCCTGTATACATATTTTACAAAAACAATAATAAGAACAACAACAATAAAAATAATAACAATAATAATAATAATAATAAAAAAAAAAATAATAATAGTAATAATATCAAGCCATAACATTGAGTTGATATTTCAAAATGCCTAAATTAATAATAGCCCTGTTTCACTTTTTTTAGAGTTTCCTTGCAAAAGATTATCGTCGGTCTACTGGCTAATCAAATCTTGATGCATACACTTGGATCAATGCTGTTAGAGAACTCAGAATCCCCTGCTCAGTTACCGACTGTGGTCATGGCTTCTGTTACTGATTCTGGTTTGGTGCAACGAAATCACGATGATTCAACTGAATACCCGTTACCTGGATTACTGTGTTACTTATCTCCAGCGAATCTGGCATTACTATTTGACTGTCTCTTAGAAACTCATATTGTAGCTCATGAGTTTAATACAAGGCCTGGACTTCGATCGCTTGTTCAGAAACTAACTCGATTACCTGCACCGGCAAATCTTTTACGCCAGGCCATAATATCATTTGCATATTACCTAAATACTCTTTTTCAGATTTCACGTCACGATGGTGAACAATTTTCAATTTCGCACATCAAACGTATTCTAACAGGAGAAAAAACAAATTTTGAGTCAGTTGATTTAAAAAAAGAAGAAGCAGTTATAGGAGGTACTGGGACAGATCGTCATCGTGATTTACTCAAGGGCGACAGAAATGTTGACTGGATTGTGCGCCGATTGTATGAATCGTGTAATCAATTAAGCAACATTTACTTAAAGCTTCACACTACAGACACCTATGAACAAGATTCAGGTATAGATCCATTTGGAAGTTATTCGACACCATTATCATCTCCATTTCGGCTCCCTCCAAAGTTTCAAGCAAGTTCGTCGCAGGAAAGCCTGGATTCAATACGAACAAGTAAAGGTTTAAATGATAAATTTGGGAAACAGTTCTCACCGGATAAACTAAACCAACGAAATAATAAAAAGGAAGAAGACCGATTCTTTGAACAAGATAGCAGAGAGCTACTTGTTCCTTTAAAAGGGTTGTATCAGCAACATCAACACATGGCACTAAGAAGGAAAGAAGATGAATCAGTGCATTTAAACGCATGGACGGAAATAATTGCAACTATGTTAGAACTACTATTGGCTCTTCCTACGCTACAATTTAAAGCAGTTCTTCCGGCTGTCTTTTCTTCAGTAACCTCCTTGATTACTACGGTTTATGAACCACGAGTGAGACAACTAGTATGCGATGTGGTTCGACGTTGTGGCGCAATTTATGGAATTATCTAGCTCTACCTTCAGCATTTTGTTCATCGCTACAGAATTTCAAAAGTAAGAGAGACAGTTTCTCTTGAATTGTTCAAGGAGGTAAATAAATATCTCGCGATATTTGATGCTTAATAAAGTGATTATGATGTTGTTAGCAAGAAAACCAGATTTTTATCTGCTGTTCTAAACGAACAATTATTTTTTGTAGTCCTACGAGTAGCTTTACTATACATCGCAATATTTCTTTCGCTGAATCCTATTTCGTTTAGTCAACATAACAACAAACCCTCTGAACCTTACGTATTTCAATACTCTATGGAAATTATTTACTGTCAAAACACCACATATTGAATGAACAGAGAAGAGGTATTTTTGTTGGAAAAAGTCTTCTTTGAAAGGTGGTAGCAAGAATATGACTGAAAATATTGTGACGAAAAGGCGAAGAAATAAACTCAAAAAGCTGAAAATGAGAGGTGCCTTGTGGTGCTATTTTGGGTAAAAGGAATGATGGGCACTTTATGTCTCTGTCTCCGTGTCCTCATAACGAGAAAACCTGAGGATGCAGTAATCATTTATTGATGCAAAGAAGATTTGCCTTTTGATTTGAAATCGTAATGAATAATGAAACAGTCATGCATGAACTAAAAGGCTTATAGATGCATGTTGCTTCTAATTAAACGAGACTAAGGATCGATGGATATTTGTTCATTATTATTTAATAATATCAAAAAGCATAATTATTTAGCAACAATACTTAGAGAGTTAGATTTTTCCGTTACGTTTTTTCAGTAGCAAAGGTAAACACTCATAGTTACACCGTAGAAACCATTGTAGATGTAAAATAATAATTCTAATAAAAACTATAATGGGTACCAATTACTACAGTAGCGTGATTAAATTACACCAAATAAAGTAGAAAAAAATGTACCAAAGTTCTAATAGCCTATATTATTGAAACACAGAAAGTACCTTTAATGGTATTCTCTGTTAACGTTGATAATTTAATAATTTCTTTTAAGGCGTCATTATTTAGGATGGGTGAATGCTGAGATTCTAAATGCTGTCGTCTTGCGTTCCAACTTGCAGTATTATTTGCAAATTTTAGTTGTGTGGGTTTCTTTTGTGCGAAAACAAAAATCAAGAATCTTGAAAATTAGAGGTTAGTCACTGGCTGTGTCTCTTATACACGAAACTGCATGCTACCATGGCTACCGGAAATAGATCCACAAACCCTTCGCCCGGAAAAAGTCACAATCAATGTTGCAAAGAAAGCAGTCGACTTCGAAGACCATCTGCTTAATGAGACCAGAGTACCTAACTACCTCAAGTCACGGAGACCTTTTAGGACCATGGCTCGAGACATACTGCAAAAGCTGGGCGACTCTTCAACTGCAGAATGGTTAGAGGAACAAAGGACACCTACCTATGAGAAGTGCCCCAGGTTGCAAAGATTCCTTCCAGAAGCAACACACCACCTGATTGGAGAAACTCTTCCACACATCATGCTTTGCAGGCTCAACCGTTTCTGTAGTGAAGCTGATAAATTTAGGGAGATGCTGCACAAGATAGACCAAACAGATTTACCCTTCTGCCGTCGTTGTCACAATAAGACAGAAACAGCTGACCACCTCCTGCGATGTACTGGTTTCATGTACAGCGACCTCATTGTGTTGGAGGAAGAATTTCATAAGATGGTGATGGAAACGGATTTGCAAGGCATACGAAAGAAGGAGAAGAAGTAGCTGCATGGTAATGAACTATTGCTAGGATAAAAGCCTCCTTTAAAGTACAAATTTTTGGAAACTATCATTCACGGAGTAGCTTTTTTAAACCTTTTGACCTAGCAATTCCCTCCTAACTATACAGTTATTGGCTAAACTCTTGTCTTCTGTAGTTGTACGGTACGAGTTCTATTAGAATGGTAGCCCTTTACATTGAAATACCGATTGGTGGCATTGACGTCCATCTAATTGCTTTTCCTGTTTTCCGCGTCACACTCTTTCTCATAACTAAACAACGGTTTGAAGAATCACAGTAGTTTTGTAGTTGTACGGTAAACAACTCCCACTGCGATGGTAGTCTCTTCTTTCAACTACAAAGTGTTGACACTCTTCTCCATTTAATTGCTTTAGACTTTTTCCTATAATTAAACAGCCACTGGCTATATCACAGTACTTTTGTAGTTGGACGGTAAGCACGTCCCACTACGATCGACTCTCTTCCATTATACTACAAGTTGTTGACACACTCCTCCATCTAATTGCTTTTTTTTGTCTTCCAGGCCACTCTTCTTTATAACGAAACAGTGACTGCCTAAGGCATACTTCTTTTCTAGTTGTACAATTGCCAAGTTCTACTACGATTGTAGCCTCTTCCATTGAAATATCAATTGTCGACATTGTCGTGCTTCTTATCGTCTTTCTTTTTCTTCTGACTCCAATTTATTCTTCCATACAATTAAGGCCAAAATTCTTGTAGGTCTTATTTTTGAAAGGAAATTTCTTTTTTCATAGGCCCCTGCCCTACCGATGATTTGTACTGTTACTACACAAAACAAACTGAATTTTCTATAAAGAAACTGTTTAAATTTCTTTTATAATTATTTTAATACATTGGCTTGTAAAGATGGCAAGTGTAGTCTCCTGACACTTCTCTGTATCATCAGGATTTTTATCAAGAACGTTATTGGCTCTGCCGTGCCACTGACCAGTTTTGTTGAAATGAAAGGCGCACTTAGGCATCTTTAATAGCAGCAGTTACTGTATTTGCTGCAATGTCAGGGATTGATAAAATCCATATTAGTCATCATAAGCATTTATATTCTCACCAATTCATCTTAGTTATTCTTTGTTGCTGATGTCTGTATACTGTACACACTAAAATAAATTCCACGAGTTGGCATGGAACTCAACAATTCGTCTTGAATTTCATTCCTAAAGAATTCTAGGCTTATATCCTTAATCCAGGTCTCCAAAACACATACCTTCACAGCAAAGATTAAAAGTTTGATTCATTCTCATCATGATCTCCAAGTGGTATTCCTTGTCTAACATAATGCTGCAATAATTCCATTATAACAAGTAGAAAACATTAGCTCTAAGCTCCAAGATTTTTAGAGTTTTTATTTACCAACTCAATGATAATAGAGTTTGTCTCTAGTATAATGTACCGAAGCTCAATAGTTGCTTTGTGACGTTGTTATGAGTCTGGAATCTTGATAGTGCTTTCTTCTAATTAAAAAAAACCTTTCGGTACAAATCCTTGATCAACATTTGGAAGATTAAGGGAGATGTACCAGTAAAGTAAGTTGTCGTTTTCACTATAATGCAAACAGAGGAATTCCTTGAATCATGAGCATTTTATAGAAACACCGATGCTGCCAAAATTTGTTTTTAGAAAAGCATAATTATCTGGCTAATTTGGGCTGACAAGGAAACTAAATTTTATTTGGTTCCAATTATTTATCGTTACTGTGCTGTTTTGACTTGTTTGTGGTGCTAAAGGGACCTCATCTGAATTTTTTGTACTTTCAGAGCATGATGCTAAGGATTCCAGAACACTTCCTGTAGCTTTTGATCGATACAAATTTTAAAGTAAAGATATAGGCGCATTTGTGATAGACTGGTAGTCCTTTAATTTGATTTTCATTTCTGGTCAATGTATCATATGGGCATAATCCTCCACTGCAGAAATTTTATTCATACCTGTTCTGAAGGACACAGTGTATATTAGACTGCAAGTTGAGTCATGCATGCTTGCATAACTGTGGACCAATTAAGTTAATACCCTGTGTGAGAGGACAGATTGATTTGTAAATATTTTGATGTTTTAGAAGTGGGTGATATAGTGAATCTAATTAAAACTGTGAAACTTGTTATTATGGCGAGTGGGCAATTTTAGTGTTTGATCTACGTGAGAGTGCTTGTGTGGGATAGTTTGCTGACACTTGTAAACATGTGATTGTATAAACTGAGTTGAGATGCAAAAGAAATATGAGTTGAGTTATGATGAACTACTGACTAGTCATTTTGACTCTTGTGTGAGTTTCCCCTCCCCCATATCCTCGCCAACAATACCATTTTTGAAGATTGTCAAAACGGCCTCTAGTTCATAACCTGTCAGCTCGTTTCCTCGCATGCCTAATGTAAGTATTCTGTTGCTTTATTCCAGTATATTGAAGAGACATTTCAATGACATTGCTTCTAGGACATGTGCAACGTCAAGAATTTTCAATGGCGTATTGTTTGAAGTGTGTAGCCATAGTATGATGTGACTTAAACTCTTGAACTTTGAAGTAAAAATCTTGACAAAATCTGACATACAGATACAACTAGTTCATATTGTGAATCAGACAAGGTACAATTACCTAAGTCTAAATACTGTAGATGATTGATATTTAAACAATGGGCATTTATTGTGTGACATCATTTGCCTTGGGTGAAGCTCAGAAATGCTAATGCCAAATTGCAAGGTTTCTCACATTACCTCCGAATAACGCAGACTTTGTTCCAGGTGTAACAGCCGCACTCATTAAGAGCTTGGCAGATCACTGGAAACAGAATGTCTTGCTTAGTAGATATAATCACTTTCCGTTGTCTGTTTGGACCAACACTTTTCGATATAATGGTGCTACAAATTATATCACGCCATCTCTAACAAGGCACTCCAATGACAGTAATTCTAAGGTACCTAAATATCTAAATACTGAGCCAAGAACTAAATCTGGAAGTAAAAGTTCTCATGCAAATGCAAATTTATGTTGAATAGACGAGGGTGATAAAAGATTTCTGCACTACAAGGTTAGCGTGGCGACCTTTTTTTCTGATACGCATGACCAAACACATGACCTTTGGACACAGGGAACCCATTCCGAAAACCGAATAACTTCTGTATTGCTTCTCGTCGAAAATTTTCATCTTAAAACAATAACTTGATTTCCACCGGAAAGTGAAATATTCCAAGGCAAAAGAAAAAGACATATTGAATTCGAAGTAAACCAATACGCTGAAAACAAGGGTATTGAAGAAAGTATGTTTCATTTTGGTAGAGTAAAATCTTGATAGGTTACCACACAGGGCCTAAAATCGTAAACAAAAATTTATAGGCCCCAGAAAAAGTAAATGTGGCAGTCTAGTTTACAAACCGTAAATTACACAACTTGTGAACAGTACCAAAAAAATATTTAAATGAGTGAACATCGAAAGAATCTGGAAAAGATGAATAACAATGGGCAAACAGTGATAAAACTAAATGGAAGCTAAGAAAAGTTGACAATCTTTGACAAAAATATTGATAAAATTGGGTTAATATCATAAAAAGTGAGTTATCATCGACAAATAAAGGTAAACATCAATTACGTTGGGTGATTATTGGGTGAACACCATTGAAAATGGGTGATTATTGATAAATCAAGTTAAACATGATCAACTTTGAGCAGGCACTGATAAAACTAAACAAAACTACAGCAATAATGAGCAAATATTTTTCAAAATGTAAAAACACTGGTTAATGCGGGTAAGTTGTAACACAATGTAACAGCATTTTTGCTTGACACATTTTTTTTTATGTTTTCCAATGTGTTTTTGTGTGCTGAATCCGAAAATCACATTTATTTTTCTCAACCATCCTTCGTTTCTATGATACTGAGAATAGTCACTTTTTGTCAAATACTCAAAATTACTCGAAGTATGAGCCTAACACTAATGCATTACAACAAGACAATGAACCACAATGTGGTTTTATTATGATAAACAGCAAGTTTACACCATTTGCACGATTGTGAGAAGTTGCCACCTAAATTTACGAGGCTTTTGTAAAGTATAACATTCTTTTTAATGTTAGTTATTAAACATAGCATAAGTACGTAGAGAATAATTGTTATACACGTAGCTATCAAATGCGGTCACACCTGTAACTGTAGTAAATGTGTCCTCCATAGCTGGAAGAACTTTGCCGAACGTGATTGTCTTGAGTGCCCCGATTTATCACTTCGCATTATTGACCATATATAGTCTCCCATCATTGAAGAATCCCATCGTCCTTGATACCTACGTTCCATGGTAGCGATATCTTGATGAAATCGCTCGCCATACCCATCGCTGACAGCTCCGAGATTGGGAGGGAAAAAGTCTAGATGTGAATGTAAAAAGTGCAGTTTCAAGGACATGCAACATCCCATGCACTTGAAAGCTGCGACAAGTTGTGAGACAAGAGTTTCGTAGTTAGGATTCTCTTGGTGCAACATTTCGAATAGCGCTCCAGGGGTCCCGTTCGATGCCGCCCATTACAGCTTCGAGTTTATCTGATTCCAGGATTTTCTTAATTTCTGGTCCAACAAAAATGCCTGCTTTGACTTTTGCCTCAGACAGCTTAGGAAATATGGAACTAATTTCTTGAAAAACTGGTCCTTCCGTACTTAATTTTTTTACAAACTGTTTGACAAGTCCCAGCTTAATATGGAAAGGAGGTAACAGAATCTTCTTGCGGTCCACCAAAGCAGGCCGGATAACATTCAACTTTCCTGGCTGCACATCTTCCCTGGGAGGCCACGTTTTCCGTTCATAGTGCTCTTTGTCCACCCTACTATTCCACAAGCACAAGAAACATGAATATTTCGTGTATCCACCTCGTAGTCCCAATAAAAAACATATCATCTTCAGGTCACCACAGACATCCCACTTAAAACTGCTGTATTTGATGTTGTCATAATTATTCTTCTTGTGTACGGAATGAAGAAAAGCAATTAATGGGTATTTGTTGCCATTGTGTAGTAGAACCGTTTTCAAACTCCTTACAGAGCTATCCATGAATAAACGCCATTCGGAAGGCTCGTGTTCGAATCCGATAGCAGCAAATAACCCGTTCATATCCTTGGAATAGCACATATCATCACTGGCATAAAAAAAGATCTCAAACACGGCACGACGCTTTCGGTACACAGACACCTTACAGTCTCCTTTCAACAAATTCCATTCTTTTAATCGAGATGTTAGTAGCTCAGCTCCAGACTTAGTTAGACCTACATCTCAGACCAGATCGTCAAGTTATTGTTGATTTGGATAGTGAAATGTGGTGCTACACGTTGGACGACAGGCTTCACCTTGACCTTCAGTACTTGTAGGCGTTGAATCATCAAATGATATCTCCATCGCAGTTTCAAATTGAAAACAAAGTGAAAGCAATGAGTTTGTGATAAAATACTTGAAGATAGATTTATGATAATAATAATTATTGCTTAAAATCCCCAAATTGATTTGTGAAACGCACTGCTGATATCACTAGATACATTATACTTACTTTTTCGGGAGGTTGCGGTACTGGTAGTTGTTCATCATGAGAAACAGGTGCTGTGGATGACGGAATGTCAGGATAATGAAGAGATGTTCTTCCTTTATCCTTCATATTCTTTGAAACATCGACGATGCAGAAGAAACAATCGTAATGATAATTGTTTTGCTCTCTTCATACTCGTGGAATTGCGAACGGCATTACTCTTCTTTTATTTCGCAGCCATCCTTCAAGGCTTGATCGGCACGCACCACAAATGACATGAGGAGCACATGGCTTATCCTGATCGCCCATTGGTATCCCAAAGTACAGTCGATAGGCTACCCAAGATTTATTCCTTCTCATGATTTTATAAGAGACATGCTTTTCTGGCAATGTAATACCCAGAAACGTAACACAAATTGTTGGGAGAGTTCTTGCACGTCCTATTTGTGCCAGACACAGTAAAATTAAGGAAAAATCAATATTAATATCCCCAAATGAATCCTGAGCAAGTGGAGGAAACTATTCACAAAATATGAAGCAGTTATGAAGCGAAGGGTAATCCTTGACTTCTGATCACCTTTCCCGTGATTGTAATCATACTTATGCTGCACAAACCTCTGCACTGAAGATCATTGCACATCAATAGCTTTGTTCACATCGCTCTTATTTGGTGCTTGCTAAATAAATAAACAAACAAGCTGCGCTGAATTAGCAAAATGGTAGGAGCCTAGACGGGAAGCTTAGACTTCTAGTAGGCTCAATATAAGTTTGTTTGATCAGTTAACATTAGCATGCAGCGCTCCTTTGAAGTTGAGCTTTTTTAAGATTAATGGTTGCAAATCTGTTGTTTTTGTTGCGTAATCACTTCTCCTGACAAAAATAAAGGTACCAGAAATGCAAAGTTGACACATGTGGAAAAGCGATTCCGAATAATAAAATTCGCAATAAAAAGTCAATAAAAATGAGTCAAGCACAACTTTTTTGAAATTTTGTTACATTGTGTAATGAAACCGAACAAACATTGACATATAAAAAAAAACTGAGTTGCATTTCAGTATTATCCTAGCACTGAAGTATATATTTTCACCTGCCAAAAAATGATACTTGCATATGTACTACAGAATACTTAAGCTAATATTCAAGATATTCGACCTACCAGATGCAAAAGTGTTAACGAATAACAGGAAAAACAAGTCACCAGAAAGAAGTGAATTTAATTATATGTTGACAACGTTGGTGCAAAGAGAAACATTAAGAAAAAGAGAACAAATTGATCAATCAATCAAATTAGTTGACATCATTTCTGTTTATTTCTTTTTTTCACAATTACAATAACAATTTACTTTTCAAACATAATTTAGAGTTAAGATCAAGTACTATAAGAGGGCATTGAAAAGTAACTTCACTCAACTTGGGGGAATCATGCTTATTAAAAAATCATAACGTTCTATTTTTTTAATGATTTTCTAACAACCAAGAAGGAGGAAGCGCTTAAATCTTTAAAACGTTGACCGGAAGTCTCATGAATGTTCTCTTCCTTAATTATTCCATGCTTCCAACATATCAAAGTGCTCGTCTATTGGATCTGCTTTATTGGCGCGTACATTACATATGACATTTCTAGGCCAGTCACATGTGAGTATTTTCTGATTCCAGTAAAGATTGCCACTACACCATTTCAAATAGGCTTTTCCATTTGAACAGTGATAAAAGCGGCGACAATTTGTCGAGTCAGGAAAATACGTTACGCCTTTTTTCCTGCACTGGAAATCTACAAAGGTAAAATATAAACTTGATTATATAAAATAATAAGATAAATGTAATGTTTTTTTAAGACAGGTATTTTCCTTTTTTGTTTATTTTCATCTGTATTTTTAGCTTTCTGTACAACTATAGAGAATTGCAAGTGTGGGCCAGAGAACGTAGTACTGATGAAAACTAAACGAAACTAAGTGAATCTGAACATCTCTAAATTATTATGGTTATTTTATACTTAGTGTGGATGCTAATCAACCACTGACAGCTGCGGTATGAATGTACTGACCATTTTACATTCTAAGGATTTCGACTCACGAGAAAGCAGGGGAGAAAGAGACATACTGTGCTTAATGTTGGAACATTTTGATGTATTTTGAAGCATTTTTAATGTCAAACATTTTTTACAACATCCAGTTCCAATGTCCAAAACGTACAGCATATTTTTTCCCGATTTGATTAAGACGAGTTTACTTTTGAAGAAATGCTTTAAAATATATTACACATATGGCACGATCTGACAAGGACAGTCAAAAGAAACAGCTCTTGTTTTGTACCTTAAAGATTCTTAGAAGTAACTTTTCTCTAATTTGAACCTTGATGAACAACAATCAGGTTCTTTAAAACTGACCTTTTTCTATTGCTTGAAAAAGCATACTAATTGATAAAAACTACGCAGAAATTAAAGCAAGAGCATTGGAATTGAATAATCTTCTTCAATTAGCAACAGTAAGTGTTGTGAAAAACGAATATAAATTTACAGCGTCAATTAATTCAAATAATCGTACCTTGCGGTGACAAAGTGGATAGAGGTTTCTTACGTCTTGGCCTCTTCGTTGGGCGGGGATCTGTCACGCCTGGACATCTTCCAGCTAAAATATCGGCAACGTAGTCACTGTACATTTTCCCATCAATCAGATTATTTTGATCAAAGCTTGCTTCCCAAAGCATAAATCCACCAAACTGTGACTCGTTTTTAATACTCTGTTTATGGAAGTAACGCAAAACGTAACCCTTTTAAGCAAAATTTATTTTCTAGCATAGAATGCAAAATATCATTTATATGAAAAGAAATGAACAACGTAGTGTCTGTCTTATGACTTCCTTGTACTAAGTAGCTCATAATTCATTTGGTTCTGTCACTTAGTTAGATATTATCTTCATAAAATAAAGTCAATCGTCCCTTTCCGTTACTGAAATTAAATTTTAAAGCCTACTTTTCCTGGTGGAGGGATGTGGTGCATGCAGGTTGCATTCAAACAACAGATTCTATATGAAACAAGCCAATATAGTGTAAAGCAACACAGTCGAGTCCGTCCCTGGTAATGTTCAAACATTTACAGCAGGAAAAATGAGACATTTAGCTTCACAGCTAACTAGACATTAAGCAAGACAATGAGAAAGTTTGTATACTTGACACTGAGTTACAAAACTACCGAGATGTAATTTTGTATTTTGTTATGAAAAATGGTTAAAAACATTTCATAATTACCTATTTCTAGCTTGAAAATATGCGCATATCTTCGAAAAAGCGCACATTATCAAATAAACATACAGTCCCCAAACTTATTTAATAAATAAGCGCACTGTGCGCCTAACCCAGTAAAAATGGTAATGCGGAAAGGGCTCTTAATCTAATGAAATAATCCCAAATGAAGAGTTTGATATCAATATTAATATCGACTGTAAAAATGTTTTTAGCTTTAAAATGCAAACATTGTAACGTTTCTGACTGACTTAAAGAAATAATATTTAATTAGAATAAGAATTTTCTACCATTTCTGAGCGCAAAAGTTTCCCGGAATTACAACTTCGATGGCTATTCTTCTAGGCGGCTATGCAATCCTGTGAGAACATCGTCATCCCTGGATCCGCCCCTATAAAATTCTTGACGATAAAGGAATTTCCTATTGCATACTATTATAGTTATGGTCCAGGATAGCAACATAACAGCCAGATGGGTTGTAAATGTAAGCAATAAAGCGTTTAGGATTAAAGACAAAAATAAAGTACTTCCATTATTTAAATTAGTACTTACATCATATATCTTCTTTAATTCATTTGGTGTCCTATAATCCTTATCTGAATCTGATGCGCCTCCTTTGCTTGCTGGCAATCCAATATAAATTTTTGGTCCATTTTTAGATTCAGCAAAATTCATCCATTCTTTGACTGATGGCCAAAAAAAGGTAGGATCAGCTGTTGAACAGTAATTGTTATAGAACTGGACATGAAGTTCATCAAAATCTTCAGGAGCCAGCTGAAGGGCGGTTTTGCCTCCAGGCCCTAAGTATGTGTCAGGAAAGGGGCATTGAGGTGCTGCAGTAATATAATACTTTCTGCTACTATCAGTTTTCATGTAGCGTCTTAAGGCTTGGACGAACTCGCCATAACCGGTCATGTATCCACCTTCAATATCAAGGTCGACTCCATCCAAAACTGCACTATATGATATTATTAAAAGATATAAAATTCCATTAATTTATAGGCAGATAGCTATAACCTACAAAAAACGTCTCGTGAAAGTGAAACCAAACGCTAGTTTAAAAGTGACAAATTGCAAACTCTCCACAATAAAAAAGATATTTAATAAATTGGCAGGCTGAAAAACTCAAATAGCAAATTTGTGTAAATTAAGTATATTGTTGCCTTCGTTTTTTACTCTTAAGTACCCTACATGGCATACACTTTATGCCTTGCCTGGTACACAGTTCCAGACTTATTGGGTTATGATAAACCCAACAAGTGTTTGGGATGGTAAAAAACAAGACTGATAAAAAATTAAGGCAATGGATAAGTGTTATCATGAGTAGTGAACTTTTTCTGAGCTACGTTTCGACATATACTTCTCCAATCGTCAGACTTGACGATGGAAGAAGTATCTCTCGAAACGTAGCTCAAAAAATCTTACGATTCATGATATGATAAAGTTCTTACATTCATGGCTCTGAGTCCATAAGGTTCAGAATTTTCAGGAGCAGCAATATTTGGACCTATGAAGGTACAAAACCTCTCTGAGTTCGATCAAGAACCTAAAAACGAGGTTAGGGTGCATCCATTATGTACATATGTGACAACGCTACTTCATGCAAAGACATATGCTAGAAAAACAAAATAGCCTCAAGCGTAAGGTACGTTCTATCACGAAACAAAGAACCAATCTTTTTCCAAGTGCGCCTGGCAATATATATTTTATTAGAACCCAAAAAAATATTGTCAAACCAAGAAGTATCATCGACGGGTTTTCCTCAATAGGGGACGCAATCTTGTCAGGATCAATATCAGAATGCCTTTTAACAAATATTTGAGGCAGATGGGGGCTCAGCGTTCTATTAAGCGGCATGGTTGCCTTTTTTTCACGTTAAAAGAAATCAGGCACTTTCCTCTCCATTCTCTGATAACCTGAAGGTCATAATCCAAGTCTTCTGCAAGTGTGACTTGCTCCTGTTGACTTGTCTTGTGGTCAATTTCAAGGTACAAGGTAGTGTCACCAGAACTGAGTTTAACACTCGAGCAAGGTACCCGGGAAACATTGAAATAAAGGTGGACGAAAGTTTGACTAAGAATAAAACCTTGAAGAAATCCAGCGTTATTAAAATACCAAAAATCAATCCTTATCAGACAACGTAACATTAAATAACACAAAACAAAATCCGAATAAAAATATCTCCTTAATTTCACAATTTAAAATTAAAGGAAAATATATTTTTGATATTACAAAGTTTATTTCGACAGCTTTGTGTCAGCTATAGATGTAACAAACAAAATATCATCACAAACATATAAACACATAACGATCATTTCAAATGAATGACACTAGTATCACTGGTTCTATCATTATAAGAATACTTGCCTGCCAAATGTTCTCAATGGGATCATGTCCCTTCCACCAAGAAAAAGATTCCAGATTCTGTAAGCAAAAATCTGAGGTTGGGTTGAATTAGTGAATCCATATATACCAGCCGCTCCCCCAAGTGACATCAAAACCTTTTTCCCGTTCTTGTGGCATTCATTAATTGATTCTGTTATATTCAAACATTTCAGGAGAAATGGGTATTCTGTGCTCACCGCCGTGGTGCAATGGTAAGACAAGTCATTGCTTGGGAAACTGTCTTGAAGTAAAAGGCAAAAATGAGAAATAAATCTTACAGCAGTTTTATTTTGCATATCTAATGACCCAGACGAATAACTTTATCAAGGTTAAGATTTGCCTTTGGATGATTTGTGAGTTTAACTCATCACGCAAAATAGGTAGTAGATCTTTTCCAGTACTACATTTTAGCATGAAAGTAAACAAAATGTTTGTTCGAAAGTAAACAAAATGTTTGTCAATCAAATGAGATGTAGTGTACTGAGCGTATTTAGATATTTAAAGTTTAAAACTGAGTCTCGATATGAATCATCATCATTTGCCTACTCCGCCTTCGGCAGATTGCGCATCAACATGTAATAACTGTCTCCATAAATTTCTGTGTTTGACTACGGTGTTCAGTGACATCAGGTTTCGTCCAGTCCAATGGCTAATGTTGTCGCGCCATCGTTTTGGTCGTTTTTCTTTACTTCTTCTTTCTTCCACCATTCCCTCTTGGCAGACTTTGCTTACGCCCTGAGTACAGCGTTTGGCGTGACCGTAGAGCTTCAAGACCCTAGATTTATTTGGATTTGGATTTGATGGGAATGAGTTTTGTTGTATGAAGAAGGTCTTCAATTCGCGTATGATCAGACAATCCTCTATTTGTCGTGAATCTCATCATATGATTAATAATATTAATTAATTATATGATAAGAATACAGAGCATTAATCATTGAATTTACAGATAATATGATTTGAAGGTATTGACCCTCGGTCTTGGTCTAACTAGTTTTCTTGGTCTAACTGTACAAAACTAGTTTTAGACCAAGTGGTCTAAAATTAGTTTTTTTAGTTTTTTAGTGTATACACTAATATAATTGTTACACCAGTTAGATTAACAGAAAGTAATTTAATTTTGTTTGATCTACCAGTGAAGATATTTATCACTTTGGTTCCGTCCTTGACAAGGGCTACACTTTCACATTGTTACTTGGATGGGATGCTCGTTTAACTAGCATCATACCAGAAAACTTTTTTCTTTTCTGGGTTGTTTGGACTTCTGTGGAATATCTTAAACATAAAAACTGCATTTCTTTTGTTGACATAGCACTGCTGGTATTGTCGACTCGATATATGATTAACAAATTCTTACGGTCAGTAAAAGAATATGGTGTATTTATGATATTCTTTTGCTTGGTGAAAGAACTTTTTTTGCTTCATGCTGATGATTCAGTGTGATGGAGCCGTGTGGTTAGCAGGATTTATTATACTATACATTATATCTTATACTATATATTATACTTTTAACCTGTATGAAACTACAGACACTGTGTCAAAAAAATATCGATAAAATACATCCAAAGGCGTTGTAGAACACCATACACTCCATTCTTAACCAAGGCATCAAAACAGCTTTATCAAAGGTACTCACATCACTACAAAACTAATACGATTTGCAATGGGGAAAATAAATCACAGCAGATAAACTAACTCAATGCTTGAATAATGGACCAAAACAGTTTTATCAAAATACTCCAAATGTTCAAATCAAATGTATTAAGGTAAACGATAAGGCCAAGAGAAAAATCGATGACCTAACCCAATGCATGACGTTAGAAAAGACAATAAGAAGAGCTAGTGCTATTAATTGACTTTGTACACAACAGAAGACAAGCTTGGAAAGCTATTACCATACCAGCTAGCAATCAGAATAAAGCTTGTTCCAGTAGCTTGAGAGTCTTAACATGATGGTCCACCAGCCTTTTCAGACAGTTGGGATAGTGATACCAAATAAATGATACCGATTCTTTATAAGATAAAGCATTTTAGACCAACACAATTGCACCTCTAATTCGATGAATACACGTGCACAACTTCACAAAAAACCAAGCTCATGGAGGCAATGACTCATCCCAATCTTATAACCCTTCTTCCTACTTATAAAGTAAGAAAGAATGTAAATAATCACAAGAGTAAGTATGGAAGTATGAAAGCCAGGAAGAAAGTGAGAGAGCACTAAAGGAAGCAATCAAGAAAACAGTCAGAAAGCAGAGACGGAGCAAGAAAGGAAGCAAGGAAGCAAGGAAACAAGGAAGCAAGAAGGCAAGAAACCAACTATAAGCTGGCGGATTAAAAATCCATAACATTTAAGTGTTCGACTGCTTTCTTCTCAGCTTCTTCCTGACTCTTTTACATTTAGTTCTGTTTCGCCAAAGTTTACTGTTAACAAAAACATCAAAGAATTACGTACATGCGAAACATATATTTACATGTATTATAAAAGTAATGGGGATTCTTAATATAATAATATATAAAAACAAATACAATAAAATATTATAAATATATATATAATATATCTAAAACAAATGCATAAAACGATTCATCCAGCAGTTACTCAAATATCCACACGAGAATAAGTTATATTATATGATAGCTAATACTTTAGAAATTGAATGTATCCAACTCACTTTTCCGTCCTTTGGCATGTCGACAAAAACGTTATAATGATAGTGTTTCCATCGATAACCAAGCCTTTGTAATATTTAGACAATCAAAAATCATATGCTGTTAGAGTAAAAGAAATTGTATCTAAGGATAAGCCTTTCAGTTGCTTAAGGTTGTCTATTCTTCTGGCCACTTGCTACCTATACATCTTGCATCGATCTCCCTCTTCGATCTGCTTCTTGCTCAGTTAATGAAGCAGTGTCAGGCTCCCTTAATAAGGCCTTGGACACGCATTCTGGTCTTTGGTGACTTTAATGCTTATCCCATGTTGTGTTTAAGTCATTCTAACAAGGCTGAAAGATCTGAAAAAGTTACTTACAACTCCGCTCTTGTTAAAGGTCTTATACAGTTTGTTGATTTTCAAAGAAGTTGTTTTTAATTCAGACTCATGAGAACATTCTCTCTGAAGTTTTTTTTTGCCTTCTGTTCCTGAGCAATTTCATAGTTTTATTTTTACTGCTTTACGAATCTTCTGATCATGTTTTTGTTACCATTGAGATTAGGGTACTGTTTCATATCTTGTTGAAAAGCCGTATCATCGTAAGACTTTAAAATTAGACCAAACTGACTGGAGTAGATTTTATCAGTTTCTTGGTCATATTCCGTGGGATATGGTCTTTTGCAAATCAGCTTCTGGTGCTGCTACTGAATTTACAGAATGCGCACAAGTTGTTATTAAAATATTTGCACCTGGTGGTAATTACAAAGTCAAACCTAATTCGCCTCAATGCTCATTGTTCTTCTGTCATTGCTCATCGCAATTATTATATTATTATGTGTTCAGTTTCAAAGTAAGAGAACTGATAAATCTCTGCGGTTTTTTCAGATGGGCTAGCAATGCTTGTAAAAGGGTGATATTTCATGATCTGGTTATGCTGAACAACTTCGAAAATATGTTTTTACTCGGGGGCAGAAATTTCTAGCTGATATACGACAGTGTTTTGAACTCTGTCAAGTTTGTTATTTCTTTGATCTGTGAGTGTGTTTGATATTTGATGTCTTCTAGGGGAACGTTTGATATTTTTGTTATATTGTTTTCCACCCATTCCTTCCTATATTACACTGATGTGTATTTGGCAGAGTTTCCTCATAAAACTAATTAAGTTTTAGACTCTGTCATCATAAAGTCAAGGTTAGTTGGAAGCTTATTCACGGGCTTGATCAATATATGCGTCTAAAGGTTATGGATGAGTTTGGTGAAGGTCGAGTGATAGCGCTTGATTCTTGCAAGGCAATTAAAATGGTGTGGTGGGCTGGCGTGTTTCAAGAGCTTTCTGGGTAAGATATTTATCGAATTATCTTTGTAATCCTTCAGTTCTTTCTTTCAGATTGTAAATTACGTCTCACATTGAATGGAATTAACCTAATGATTATTCTTTTATCGCTGGCGTTCCTCAAGGTCTTATTGTTGGTCCGACTCTCTTCCTTCTTTACATCATTGATGTAAAATATGGAGGTTCTCCTTCATCTTATTCTAATGTTCATGATCGTGTTTAGAGACGTATCTGTAACGTGATTGGTCAAAATCTTACTCCTGCACTTCAACTTTTATGTCATCGACACAATGTAGCTGGTATTATCATGGAAAGTGTTCTGATGACCTTTCCCTGTGGGTACCAGATCAGGTTGATGCATCGTATACGACTAGTTTCCCTCGACGTCTTTATCCTCATATAGTTATTGTCTCTCGATTTAATAAATCTTTCTATGATTGTAGTAGTTATCCTGCAAGAATTGGAACCTCTTTGGCCTTGGAGTGTTTTCTTACATCATATGAATTGAAATAATATAGCTTACGGTTAACTCATCTTCTGGCTTAACCATCATCTTTTATTTTTGTTTCTATTTTCCCCTGTTATATCTTCACGGTTTTATGTACCGCACAGCATTACGTCTTGTATGGAACAGATTCTCATTGAAGGCGCTTCTTCGGAAGAGCTCGAGTAACATGCGGGTTATCTTAAAGAATTCCTAGACTATGATGTACCGTCGCTGGGGATTCAACTGCGTATTTTACAAGATAATTACAAGATATAGTCAAATATCTCAAACATCAGAGTAGAGGACATGAGTAAGTGTTAAACCAGATTAAAAAATTAGCACATTGTCTTTTTATCTCTGTGAGTAATGCTGAAAGAGAACACTCCTTCGGCTTAGGGAGAATAAAAAAAAAGTATTTGAGATTACTCTGACATAGAATAATTTGAATCATTTAATGTACTTAACTATTTATGCTGAAGAAGTGCTATGTTTAAACCTTTATTGAACGAGTCCATCGATTTTTCCGAGGTGGAAGCGAGAGCATTTACTCGAGTGTTTTCACTGTCTTGCGATTTTTTGGTTGAAAAAATGATTACTTTGAATTATGCTTTAAAATTGAGGTGAACAGATTATTTATATTGTAGTGTTTACCGGAGCAAAAAATCTGAGCTGCATTAACTGCAAATAGTATTTCCCTCTTTCATCTTATAAGTACGATATACATTACAATAACACAAAATAATAATAGATTTCCCTCACTCAACCATTGATGACTTGCACTTACTTTGAATAATCTATCCCCATATTGGCAGTATATTATATATATATATATATATATATATATATATTATATATATATATATATTGTCTTTTCAATTGTCGTTATATTGGATAGGCCAGGCGAACCAGTTAGCACAACATTGCCTTGTTATGTCTGCGACCAATGTTGCAAGCGAACGCTCCTCCAGCTTTATTTTCAGAGCAGGGGGTCCATCATCGTATCAAATTGCCGGTGATTCAAGCTGCGAGATGAACGTAACTGTAAACTCCATAATCCACCTCACCAACTTTCTTATATCGTACTAATACCTTATCACATTAGGACAAAAAACCATAGGTGCACTTTATACATATTTTCCCCCAATAATATCAATTTCGCTGTCACCTATTACACATACACTCGCACTAAAATCAGTTAGACAGAACAACGCAATTGTAGACTGAAGTTAATGCTAGCAGTTACACCAGAAGTTACTTGACATTTACTTTATCACAATTTTCAGTCTCATTTGACTTAAGGCTTTTCTCAAGATCCTTGCTGTCTTTTTACTAACTAAATATAATAAGCTTATTTCAGGTATACATTTAGTCTTCTTATATTTGACAATTTTCAAAAAAATATGCAAAAATGCGTCTGAAAAGCCTCGATCTCGAAAATGATCGAAAGAATTAAGAAAACTCACAAGTAGATTTTCCTTGCCAACTCTGTCAACACTTTCGCTTTCGCCCATTAAATAGTCACTCAGGCTAAAAATTTGTATTTCTTGTTACCTTTAACAGCATTTTTAAATGCTCTATTGTTTGTGAAAATTCTGTAAATTCAAGTTAAACTTTTAAGGTTTTTGTTTGTGGTTGACAAACTGAAACTGGAAAGAATGTCCATTGTTTTGAGTTGCATGGTCTCAGAAGTCGGAAATTCATTTCAGTGTGAAATACATCCTTTACAGTGTAAAAAGCACATGATTTCTCGGTAAGGTAATCCGAACGTAAGTATGGGTATGTATATATACTATATATAAGGAGATATTAAGTGTTTTTTTCGAAAAAACGATACCAAGGGTCTTGCAAAAAGCCTTAAGTCAAGTAAAAAAGCATTTTACATTGTAAAGGCATTTTTATAGGAATTAATGCATTTCAAGTCACATAAAGTTTATATTTTAATTCGATTTCAAACAAACTTAATATTTCTCATAATAATTAAGTCCGATTAAACTCATATTATGGTAAGACTATATCCCATTTTCTTACCATTTCAGGCTGAAATCAATATTTGTTTTTTGGAATTTAACTCCAGGCCACATCCTGTGCAATAAAGTGCAAACTTCAAATTAGTGTTTCATCAGAGATCAGCACGCCCCTCCCCCAACTCACAAATTGAGATAGACTTACACCCCCTGTAGTATTGCGTGTGTTTTTTTATGATCGCATCCAAATATTTTATTATTTTACCTAACTAATAACCAAATTCAAAAACCCGTATCCCGTATTCCTAAATCATTATCCTACATAATACCAAAAATAAACAAATACCTTTGTTTCTTTCATCAAAAAAACTGTAGCAAAAGCCAATCACAATGGTATCATATTTACTCTTCTGGCAAAAGTACATTAAATCATTTTCATAGACCTTTGGTGGGTAATGCTTGTGAAACACTGCATTTTGTCCCCAATAAACAGCAAGGCGATGGTTCCGACCTAAAAAGATAAAACGATTGAATCTTCTCACTCCTGATCTAGAGGACCTCGAGAAAATTTTGAACTCCTAATCCTTTACTTACCGTACTGCAAATTAATAGAAAAAAAAGGTATTTTTATGGGCCAAGTATTAACCAAGTGAATTTTAATTTATGAAGAATGTGCTATGCAATCAAGGTAAAAAACAATGATAAACAAAATAGATCACAGATACTGAGCTCAAAAGTGCTACACTGCACGTTTCCCTTCAGGGATCAATGAAGGAATGACAGTAGCTGTGTGTGTGTGTAAGCTGCTGGAGGCAGATTTGAAGACCACCCCGGTGAGTTCGATCCGGCCTCATAAAACGGGAAACAAACCTCCCCTCACCGCCAAAAGGCAGATCGGTTTGGAAAGAAACCAGAAACAAAAAATCTTCACTTACCACCAGGGGCGGCACAAGTTCAAAAAAATTTCTCCAAATCGACGACGAACCAGATTCGAAATCACATGAACGACGAGATCGATTTCTTCCATGGTGCTGGAAAAACAGCTTAAAATGAAGGCTATTCGTTACCAACCAGTCAGGATAACCTAGCTAATCAGTATCCAGGCGTCACCATGTGGAGGTTGCCTTCTTGGACGCCCAGCTACTTTTAGGTGCTCATCGAAAGTCTAGCTTAATTCTGATTNACAAACCTCCCCTCACCGCCAAAAGGCAGATCGGTTTGGAAAGAAACCAGAAACAAAAAATCTTCACTTACCACCAGGGGCGGCACAAGTTCAAAAAAATTTCTCCAAATCGACGACGAACCAGATTCGAAATCACATGAACGACGAGATCGATTTCTTCCATGGTGCTGGAAAAACAGCTTAAAATGAAGGCTATTCGTTACCAACCAGTCAGGATAACCTAGCTAATCAGTATCCAGGCGTCACCATGTGGAGGTTGCCTTCTTGGACGCCCAGCTACTTTTAGGTGCTCATCGAAAGTCTAGATTAATTCTGATTTACTTGTAACAAGCTTCATATACATCCATCCATCTATACATACATACATAAATACATACATACATCTATACATACAAATATGTTGATATCTCCATCTTCATAGATGATCGCTGTCTTTTGCGTCAACGTCCGAGTTTCTATCCTCCTTGCTATTTCTCGAGTGACCGAAGATGACTCTTTAAACCAGCAGTCGATTTACAGCGCGTACAGCAAAGATGGCAGATGAACTCGAGTGACCTCACAGGGTTGGATCTGTGTGTGGAATGCAATCTTTGTGTACAGCGATGTGTCTTTTCAGCCCCGCCACTGACTTGCATACTTTACTAAAAACTACGCAGATGTTGCCATCAGGCCGTGGAACTGGAGCAGAAATAGGCCACCTCTTATGCGATTTCAAGTAGTTCACCTAACCTGTTTTAGAAAGTAGCACCCTATCACAGGTCTCGCACTTCCAGCCAACAGTGTTGGAATCCAGCTGTCTTGCTACATCTTTCCTTAAGTCTCTTTTAGAGCTTTGTGTGCCAAGTATGGTTCGTTTACTGCGATACATCCTGACAAAACAGAGCTACGACACATGTTGCGGTTGACAGCCTTCTCTTCCCATTTTTCCAAATCCATCTTCAGTTCCTTTAGATCACTCTTAACACAGTCTTTAAACCGTTTCCTTGCCTTATGCCGAGGACGTTTACATTTAGCCATAAAAACGCTGTTTAGGCAATCTAAAGCCATCCACGCGAACTAAATGCCCAGCCCACCGCATTTGGTTCTTGATCAGGATGTTTTCTGTACTAGGGCAACCTGCTCCCTGTAAAACAATATTGTTGGGTGTAAGTGACTGCCATTTTATACCAAGGGTCCTCCTCAAGCAATCTTGTAAAAAGTTTTCAAGCCACTTTGGGTGATAGCGAGGGACTCTCCATACTTCTGATGAATACAACAATGCGGACAGGACGCACGTCTGGTAAACTGTCAGTTTTGTACTTAAGATTCCACCTCTGTCTGACCAAGGCCTCTTCTCTAGCTTACCAAAAGCAACAGAAGCTTTCTGGATGCGCTTGTGTATTTCAGAGTCAGGTAAGCCATCCCGAGACAGCGTACTACCCCGATAAACAAAAGTATCGACAACACCTAACCAAGAGTTGTTGACTAAAATGTTAGGTTCTATGTAGAGTGCACCAGGAGGAGGAGTGAACATGACCTTAATTTTCATCAAGCTTATGGTGAGACCGAAGGCAGTAGATGCTGTCGAAAACCGGTCCATTAACTCTTGCATGTTGTTTTCAGAGTGCGCGACAAAAACTGCATCGTCACCACATAGTAATTCACGAATGAGGATCTGTCTAACTTTTGAACGCCTCTTCCAGGACGGAAACCACATTGTGATTCAGGTATAATCAACGGGTATATATGCAGCACAAGTCTGTTAAGTAGGAATCTTGCCAAGACCTTTCCCACATATTCAAGCAGCATTATCCCACGAAAGGTGTCGCATTCAGACTTTGCTCCCAAACCTTTGAACAAGGAAACAAGAATACCATCAATCCAGTCTTGAGGAATTGGTTTCCCTTCCCAGCATTCATAGATGAAGCGGTGTACCACAGACCTACCTTTTTCACCTCCTTTTTGAATCAGCTCCACTGGTATGCCATCGTAGCCCGGTGCTTTTACAGCGTCAATCTGGTTAATGGCCTTATCACATTCTTTTCTACTAGGCACAACATCTAATTTCATTATCAAATTATACTGAGGTATACTTTCAATAGCAGCATGGTCCACGGTCGATGGGTTGAAAAACAAATTGGCATAGCGATCTTTCCAACGTTTTATGATGCCTTGAGAGTCTTTGATCAAGGATGATCCGTCTTTTGATTTGAGTGGAGCAAAAGAGGACGGTGACGGACCAAAGACAACTTTTAAAAGAGAGAACAGTTGCTTTATGTTGTGTGTGTGTCAGCATCTTCCTGGATCCAAGCTGAGACTTTCGACCACCAATGAATTTTCATCTTTCTCAACGTCCGTTGTACAGTTGCCTAATGTGCCTCCAAAGAGGCTTCAACCCTCTATCTTGTTTTTCCTACTAAGAAAACAGCCGTCAGCCGCAGTAAACTGACCAACTTGAGTGATGGTAGGCAATGTTTGATGCACCTTTTCTAGCACTATCCTAATAATGCTGGGTGAACAGTGCTGTCCCAAAAAGGGTTTGCTCAGATACAGGAGCTTCCACCGAGAGATATCTCTACCATCTGTTAGGCAAAATAGCAATGTTATGATAAAGCTCCTACCACCTGTGTGCAGATTTGTGACTACAGGCCTCCAACTCATTTAGTCTTCCCACGCGGCCACTCCTCCGTCGCCAAAGGGAATTCGAAAAGTTGTGATAAAACGATGAATTGACGAGATATCTAAACATCAGCGGATTATAGTGATGTGGGCTTGTACGACACACACACGACTCTCTAAACCTTGGTGACTAGCTTCCAGTGACAAGGTAACGGAAGATGACTGGTAACCACTTCGGTCGTAGGTTTTATGGAGTATCTTTCTCCCAAAAGCACTGACTTGTCGAAAGGTACTTTCAGCCACAGAGGTCACGCGACCACTAGTCGCCAGATACTGGACAGCCACATCATGGATTTGCACAGAAATCTATTTAATCCATAGATGGGGCACTCACAGGTACTACCACTCCGGGCCAGAGCAGACCTGGGGGTAATGACAAGTAAGTGGAGACTCCACATCCCGAAAACTTCAGAACTCCCGAACTGAAGCCTCGTCAACGTGTTTTTATTGTAGTTTGGGATGTAGTTTAAAGTCATACCCAGGACTCATACATACATACGTACATACATAAAAAACACACAAAAAAACAGGAGGAAAAATCATTATGTTTAAACAAAAAACTTGAAATTTCCATCTGCGATGAGTATAACATTTTAAACAAAAAAACTCCCTCCTTTTGAAGTGAAAACACCTAAACAAATATACTCTATTGAACGACACTCCTTTCCTCGTGTATGACGTTATACATAACGTCCTGTTGATCATCTTTTAAGATTCCCTTTGAACGAATTTTTTAGTTCAAACGAGAAATTGCTTGAGAGAGCAAGGAACTCTGAGAGTATTGAAACGTTTTGAGTTTTTTCGTTGACTACCATTCTATTATATTTTATATTTACATATTTATGCATACATGTATATACAAAGGCTTTTATTCCAGATAGGTGAGGTTTAAAAAAGTGTTCCCCGATGGAAGGACGACTTTTGGCAAAAAATATTAGGTTGGCACAATTTTAAACCCAGTAAACATCTGCAATTTGAATGAATTGAATCTAAATCCTTAAATAATAATATAATAAGTATAATATAGTATAATATAATATAATATAATATAATATAATATAATATAATATAATATAACATAATATAATATAATATAATAAAATATAATATAATGTAATATAATAAAATATAATATAATATAAAATAATATAATATAATAAAATATAATATAATATAATATAATATAATATAATATAATATAATATAATATATAATATAATATAATTAATATAGTAGATGATTTTGAAACAATAACCAGGTATCAAAACCATTATTTGAAATGAAACATTAAAATATAACTTATTCTTATAATGTTTATTGTTCCAATATCAAATGAAAGAAGGATCCTTACGAACTTTCAAATAATAGTAATAGAACAACTAGATCAACAGGAATCTATCAATCGTCCTTACAAAAACCGGAGCAAAACGATCTTGAGCAAGAACGGTCGTTTTCAAAATGAAAAACAAGGGTCATTTAATAGTCTTTCAGGAGTAACCTGTTACTGTGCTTTGAACTAAAGAAGATTGACAAAGAAACGGTATTTGAACAATAGAATCGTTCAAAAATAGAAAGTAACCGTCATTAATCGATATTTTTCAAGTAAAGCATTCTTTTATAATCCAGTCAAGAACAACTCTTTTCTTCATATTGCAACTGAGGGAAAACGATCTCTTGATCACCACAATCATACAAAATTGGAAAGAAAGTGTCAGTAATCGGGATTTTTCGAGTGAACGCCTTCTTTTGCTTTCCGTTTGAGAACGAACATTTTTTCATATAACAACTGTTGGAAAAGAGCCTCTTGCCCAATATAATCGTTTAAAATGTGACAGCAAGGCTCATTAATCGGTATATTTTGAGTAACGCGCTCCTCGACTTTTTTATGTAACGGAAAACAACATCTTGACCAAAGCAATCGTTTTTAAATGCATACAATGATCGTGAACTGATTCTTTTAGAGTGGTTAGGTGTATTTCTGTACCCCCCCTGATAACATGTCGCTAGAAACATCTTTCTTGGTTACGTATGATCTGAGGATCCACACAGGGACCTGCTTATTTTGTCTCGCTTTTAGTTTCTTCAGATGGCAAAAGTGCAAAATAATAATAAAATATTACTTACATGGGCTTACTTTACGTTAAATACTAATCTAACCTTTTCTTTAAAAGTACTTTAAAAATCTCATTGATAACTGAATATAAACAATAAAAAAGAGGATAGCGAGTAAAAAACAAAGTTGGTTACCTAAAAGAGCAGGAATGCAATAACTGCCTTTTTTAATCATTCTGAAAGCGCACCCAGGATACATAAAAGACGTCTGAGAGTATTTATCAATCTTATTGGTCTGGCAAATAGCCATGTAAGCATGTGGGCAGATAAAAATTATTTTCAAGAAGGCATGACGTCATTTCTCAGTGTACGAGGCTCAGAAAACTATTTACCGCTTTTCCGGTATATTTCAGTTTTTATCCCTCCACCACCACTACAACCACCACCACCACCACCAACATCACCACCACCACCACCACCATCATCATAATCATCATCATCATCATCATCATCATCACCATCATCATCATCATCATCATCATCATCATCATCATCATCATCATCATCATCATCACCACCACCACCACCATCATCAATCATCATCATCATCATCATCATCA
>RDPX01000061.1:2406114-2420522 GCA_003991215.1 Morbakka virulenta | reverse complement strand
GAAAAGGCAGGAATGAGACCGCAAGGAAAAGAAGAAGAAGAAGAAGATATCAGCTTTGAGGCATCTTTCCACCTCTTGCATATTCATACGAACATATTCATACGAACTGTTCTTTTTTTCTACAAGATTTAGAGGTCTTCCACACTCACATTCACATTCATTTCATCAATTATCGTTTTGAAACTACTTATCTTACCCTCTCCCAATCCATAACTTTCAATCTTTTTAATTGTCTTCTCCGGATCTCAATCACCATGATCTCCATCAACGAAAACGTTATTCTTCTAGAAAAACAAAATCCTATCAACTCTCTGAAACCCTGCGGCTGTATTCTCATGAAAATCTCTTCGTCGTTTGCAATTACATTTTTCTATTTTAAACTCTTTACATCCATTAAATTGTAAATTGCCCCCAAATTTTTGTGAGACCAGGAGTAGCAAGCTACCAATTAATAAAGACTATCCCTCCAACAAGCATGTCTCTCAAACATGGAAGTACATTATGGGCACCTATTGGATATCTACTTTATTCATAGATTTTTGCATTTTATTAAACATTTAGCAGCAACAGAAAAAGGTGTTTAACAGCTAAAATCTCCTTTTATCTAATTCTCTTTCTCATTTTTATACGACAATATTACATTATTATTTGTATTATTTTATGTTAAAAATTTATTTCATTTCTATTAGTGGAGAAAAGATAGACATTTTATTTTCTGATGAAATTACCCCCCCTCCCTCCCCCTGTCTGGAGACTTGCACAGTCAAGCTTAACAACTTGCGTTGTCGAAGAAAGAAGCCCAGAATTTCAAATTGTGGGTGCAAAATATTTCTTTTAATTGAAATGTATGTGTATGTGCGTGCCTGTTTGTGTGTGACAAAAAATGGGATCTGCGTCGGTTCCTGTATTTGTTTGTGTTGGTTTTTTGTGTGTGGTCTAAAGCTAAATATTCGCATTGTTTTCTTTTTTTTCTGCAGCAAAGTCAACAATATAAAGTGAAGAGCAACTTAACCCGAGCTTTCTTTTTCTGTATTAAAAAAGAGAAATAAGTATTCATGTGCGTCATATATCCGACCATTTCTTTGCTACTACGTGCTGATTTTCTAGAAGGTGTGTCTTAATTTTGCAAGCTTCACGTCAAGAAATAATTTTCTTAACAGCAATTCTTAGATGGCTCCTCATATCCTCTTTAAAAAAACTGTGCACGTCGATAATACTTGCGAAAAAATGTAAGAGTTTGTTGAAATTCGTTTCTCGGGTTGCAGCGCTTAATTACTCGTTTCTTGTGTAAATGTCAATTACTGCTTCTATTTGGGAGGATTCCAGACTAATGTGTTTTTCTTTTTTTGTTTTCTTTCTTAGTCATTTGCATTATCTGCCGCCTTAATGATTAACATCTGTTTTCTAGCAGGACACTATTAACACATGCTTGCATATTTTCTCAATATTTGAGATTTGGCGTGCTGAAAACTAATCATTTATCACTCTTAAGTTTGCTTTGAAATTGGATAAATTGAATGTTTTTTCAATGTTTGAGCAGCTTTTATTTTCAAGCTGCAATGATGATGACACTGTGGTTGTCTGATAATCTGCACTATTTTTGTTGAGCAATGGTTTTGCCGAAGCTCCTGATTTGTGTTCTTGGCTAAGCCAAGCTTTAAGTATTATCCTGAGGGTCCCATTTAAATTGATATTCTATTATTCTTAAAAGGGTCCTTTCATAAGAAATAGTAAGATTTTGGACTCAAAGACACTGATGGACCAATACAAAGTCCCTACCTAAAAGTGAAAAGCGTTTCCCCAAAATAAGGGTTGAGGTTGTTGGGTTTTCCAGCATTCCCAGTGCGCGCGCAGTTAGGAAGCAAATTTTGCGTTAAAGTGTTATTTGCTTTCGATAAAATTAATCTACTGACCTCAACGTCTCCTTGCGAAAGTGAAACCAGGAACTGGCTTAACGTATTCAAGTATTAATCGGAGGCACTACCTTGATTCGTAATGGAAATTCTCAACTATGATTGGACAATATTCTATTTACGTATTGAATTCTACATCGTTGATTGGTGGATAAATTTGTATTTCCTTTGAGAGTAGTATAATTATAAACAACTTCTTTAACTTTTTAAGCGTTCTCATTGTCAATTGGATGTATCGACAGTTTTAAGTTTAGTTACGTGTAAAATCAATTGGAGTTTTTCTTTCGAAATGTCTCTCGGTCACTCGTACTAAAGAATAAGAGAGAATTGGATATTCTCAACAAAGGTCAAGACCAATCTGAGATATTACACTTTCTTTACCCTTATTTTTAATAAGGACATCGACATTAAGGGCTTAGCCAATTCTGCTCCCCACTAGACATGCTCGTGAATGAAATGCATTCCTTTTTTTTTTGCTTTGCTCCAATACGTGTATTTTATTTCCCTTCATCGACTCTAAATCTCTTTATACCAATTAAATTTTGTTTTGATGATGTTCTAAAAAGCTTAAGAAACAGACACTTAATTCAATAAATTTGAGGTTTTAACCTAGGCAATTTTTAAAAAATAATCAACAACCAACACTCACTGATTTTTGAAATGTTTTTTGGTCTTTGGAAGATAGATCTCAAAATAAGGTGAGATTATTTTGATAAAAACGGTTAGTAGCAAAGAACTCAAGCCAAACAAAAATCCTGCTTTGTATTCGGTACCCAATTGCAACTTTTCTGAATATTTACTGTTTACTTCGTTGGATTTAAGTTGGAATATATAATACAAGTTGCAATCACAACTTTGTCTTTTTTCATATATCTTCTTCGTTTACTGTAGAAGCTCCACACCACAACAGATGCTTATATTTCGATTACTTTGATGTCAATTGTAAATTAGGAAAGCCTTAAAATCATACTCCCTTTACCAGAGTTTTGTAACTAAGTGACTAACTAATATCTGAGCAGCTGAAATGGCAAATATTTGTTAAAAAAGATATTACCTGGTCCAAATAGATATAACAAGCTGTATTATCAATGGCTTATCGCACTACAATCATTTTTTTAAAAGAAAAATCTTAAAAAAAATGAGAAAAGTTTCATTTTCTTTGAGTTGCATTTTGTTTATTCATGGCAACGAGATTCATGATGACAAGAGCTGACATTGAAAGTGTCAATGCAGAAGATAAAATTGTCTTTGAGTATAATGACAATGACATATATTTTTCATATTTTCAAATTTAGCTTCAATTTATCTTCCTGTTTACTTTACAATTGTTGATTTGAGAATTGTTACCCTTTGATTCTTTTTGTACAAAATTTTGCTCAAAGATTATTTCACATTAAGATTTCGTTTCGTAATATCTAACGTCAGCATGACAATGCTTCTCAGGTGTTTTTTGCGTTTTTAGGAATTTGAACCTCGTGATTCTTACATCCATGTTTCTTTAAACGAAAAAACGTGTAAATCTGAAAAATAGAATTAAAAGATTCAAAAGTAATTATTTCGTAAAAACTGAAAGGTTCAAAGGAAGTCTAGAACTGCAAAACAACAGAGATGGGGTCAAATCGTCATGAAGTTTTAGAGAATTTTAACAAATACTCATAATTTTGAAAGTCTTTATAGATAGTCTACAGTAGATAAAAATTTATCTTTGGGTTATTAAAATGGTTTTACTTCAATTGTTACTTATTTTAATACTAAAATATATCTTACTTACATTATCATGTCCATGTATTTCGCTGTGAAATTAGTCATTTCGATCTATTTTGACCGTAAGAGATATCATCTCAAGCGACATAACCTGATATGATAGGAAAAATTATCCTGAATTTCCGAACCAGCGTGAAAAGATAACCCAGAAACATATATCCATTGCCTAGCAACATTTTGGTCAATAAAAAATGTCGACCAATGTAATAATTGCTTGAACTTTGAATTTTTTATCATTTTTTTTAAATTTTGCTAATGTTCAACTTTGAGTTGCTTAGTAACTAAGATCACGTGAAATTCTTTTGTTATATAACAAAAGGAAAATATTGGCTTCAAATCTCATAAGTTGGAAATCAACAATATCCCGAAGTCTCAAACAGAGAAGTGTTGTTCACTTTATCACAATAAACAAACCAGCATTTCAAGAGTTTGTTCTCGTTACCGTGTATTTGATTCTCTCTTAATTCTTTTTGTTGGGGTGGAACAAGGACTGAACTCTGAAAAAATATTTTTTTAACATTAGAACATTTTTCGAATCCTCAATAAATTCCACCACTGAGTTTTTTATCTGTTTATGTATAGGTTATCCTTTTTAATTCTATTTTTTTTACTCTTAAAAACAGCTTAGAAAATGTGTACTAAAACAAGATGGAATGCACGCACATAAAAGCATGTCATGATGATTCATGTTCTTTTCCTTACATACATGTTATTTATATAAAAAGCAGTTGATACTTCCTATTTTTGAGCAATCTTTTTTTTTTGGTAAAGGCTCAGGACCAATAAATAATGCTGAATAACTTTTCTGTTACTCTTTTTGGTTATTCAAAAAAAGGCGTGTGTATATCAGTAAGGGAAATTATGGGGTAGGTTTGGGGGCAGCTGCAAAACCAAATAAGAAAGTTTGTTAGAAATGTAAATTTTTTTTAAAAAATTGGTTTTTAATTTGGACTTTTTTCCTTTGATAAAAATCCTACAGTTTTTGCCCCCCCCCCTCCCTTAAGTTCAAATTGCCATTTTTTGCCCTTGTGGCAATATTACAGGATTTGCGACACTTTGCCAGTACAATAAGGTCAAAAATTGAGAATTTCCACAATACACTATACTTTAAACTAGGTATTTTTATATGAACTACTGTGTCATCAGATGAAGGGATGACTTCCTATGATGAAGAAATCACCATGATGTCAATGCAAAAGTATCATGGATCGAAAAGAAGAAGTGGAAAGGTTATTTGGTACAAAGAGTTAAATATTCACTTCATTTGAAACTGCTTTTTAAGAACTGAAATCATTTGAAAGCCACAAACAAAGATGAGTTTGCTTGTTTCCTTGTGCGAACACTTGCTTTAATTAGATGGAAACCATTCTCATCAATAAATTGGCCAACAAATTTTACACAGGGACACGTTGATTTTTATCTTGTGGGATTTACTGACGACATTTATTAACTGGTCATATGATGTAGGTTTAAACGTAGAGCATACATATGGCAACATTTAACCCTTTACTAAAGGACTGAGGTTTATTGTAGGTTGTTTTGTTAAGGATATCAATCAAATTTAATCAAAAAGGTAAATGAATTAATACTCTTTGGGGGCATATATTCAACATTCCACTGGATTAATATAATTTATTGTTACTGCCCTGAAGGTATGCTACAGCTGCATCGATAAATGGAACAGATCATAAAAACCCACAGTAACAAAATCTTGCCAAAGAAAAATCAGAACTAATTAGAGTGTAATTCTTGATAGAAAAATATATATCCAGTTGAAGAAAAGTATTGTACTGTTGATTTAATTTGCAGATGCGTCGTTTCACTTGAAAAACAGCCAGGACATGTTGGTATCAAACAAGCGGAGATGGGTGAAAAGACCATATTAGAAGCGTATCAATTCATTTAATCATAAGAAAATACTCTAAAAAAATCTCATGAAATAAATATATCTGGCAAGAAATTGAGAAAGGAAGTACCAGCCCAAAGCTTGATTGGTCAAATATGAAATGAAAAAACACTTAAATCGTTGTTAATCAGAAAAAATTGACTAATTAAATTGTTTCCAACACTATGACGATATTTTCAGTCGAAATATTTCGTTTCAAAACATCTCATTCTCTCAAAAGTTCAATAGATTTCATCACATTTACAAAGAAGAAAGCACGGCTGATCCTGTAACATCATTAAACGAATCCCACACTGTCCAGGCAGCTGTCTCCACTCTGCCTGAAAAGATGGATGTTGTATCACACCCTGTGAAAATGGTTCATTAATATAGCTACACACCTCTCTGGGTCCCACTTTTGTCCGAACTGATGAACAGTAATCCAGCAGAAAGAATTCCCAGTTCAAAAGGCAACAAAAATCTCCACATTGACTTTATATGCCACGTTTACAGACAATTTTCTATAAAAATTAGATTTGTAGTCGCCTCTGTGAGTAGCATGTCCTTTGTTTCAAGCGATATTAAATCTTGTGATGTTTCTTTAAAGGGGTTTGCAAGTTCATCAATGGCAGCAGTAGAAGGTTTTACATCTGACAAATTGCTTTTGCAACGCTTTGGTTTGTTCATGATGAAATTGGAATTAGTCTTTTATTTTAGGATAACTAGTGTTGTTATATCAATTGGACTTAATCCTAAGAAGATAGAGATTTATTTTAGGTGCACATAAAAGGCACTTTTAGTTTCAGAGAAATCGATACTTCAACCTTATTATTTAATCGTTTGTTATTTATTTCATGTACCTGTTTCATAAATACAGCAAAGAATGGATTCTCATCTTATTATTCCCTATGATCAAGGGCATAGATTTCTTGACATTTAAAAACTCGTCACGGGAAGGAAGAGCTCGTTAAGTCCTCATACACATCCTTCAGCTCGTTTTTAAATCTTTGAAACAACTTTTTAAAAACAAAGGGGAGTATCCCATCCAATTTCAAATTAAGATAAATTTCTCATAATGATTTCATTTGCATTAATCGTATGATGTATCCTTCATATTAAATCAATAAAATGGTTGATAATTACTAACCATTTTTATGATTATTATTTTTTTTCTTTATTTTTATACAGGTTAAAAAATAATTGATGTTTTACGCTCTTCTATGATAATAATCATATCATTTTACCATAGTAATAAAAGCATATTTATACTTTGAAACAATAATGAGATGGATATTAATTATTAATCATCTTATGTTAATAAAAACATGAGTAAAGTTTTATATTACAGTTTGTAGAAAAATTTGTAATTGTAATATTTGATGTAATGTATTATAATAATCATATTATTTTATCCTTTTTAAATAAATTCAAAATATGATATTTCCTCTGTTAATCTGATTTTTTCTCAATCCTATATCGATTTTTATACTAATCAATATATTCAGATGCATTTGTATAACCATACACAGAACCACAATTAATATATATTATATAACTGTCAACATTTATATTTACTGATTTTCACAGCATGAATATTTTTAGTTGATATTTTCACACTTGATAATTCTTTCATTACAAAAATTATATTTGATTTCACCTATATCTATTAAATACTTATTACTGCTTTTTTTAGACTTTGTTTATTCACATCAGAATATAATTCCTTAACAACTTTAAGTGTACCTTTCAATTAGTTCAAACAAATTATAGGATTCATTACATTATAGATGATATATAATTTAACCCTTTAAGGGATCGTGCAGCATATCTGCTACAAATTATTCCGCTCTTTTTCAAATGTTTCAGCTCTCCGCCAAGGGGCGGTGCAGCATATGTAATTTCTGGCTCCAAATAGGAAGGTTGTTTTCTAATATTTAGATGTGGTTTGATTTCTAGGCTCCAAAATAGTTCAAATATGTAGACAAAAATTTTTCTTGCACAGAAAAAAATTGCCCCTTAAAACCTACAGGATCGTGGTCATCGTGACCTGTGAGTCTATCTTTATCGAAGGAGGATCTGAGATATAAAAGGTTGACCTCGGAAATCATATTCTGGGGCGTTAAAGGGTGCCAATCCGATTTTTAAGGTGAAGGAGCCCTCCAGTCAAAAATTTGAATCAATTTAAAAATAAAAAAAATTTTAGATTATTTTTAACAAATAAATTCCAAAACAGAAATAAAACAATATTAAAATTTATTTTGAAATTAAGAAAGTTTATTTACTATAAAGTAATCTCTTGTACGAAACAAGTCCTCGGTAGTATAGTGGTGAGTATCTCCGCCTGTCACGCGGGAGACCGGGGTTCGATTCCCCGCCGGGGAGGACATTCTTTCTTTTCATTTAATCTCCTTTTTTTGCCAATGTATTGCCATAGTATTTTTTATTTGAAGTTCTAACATTATCATTCGTAAGATTACCCTATAATTTTTATACCACACCCCAAATGTCAAGGTAGTTGCAGCTCTTTGAACTGAAATGGTCTACCATCACATTTCTAATCGAGCAATACCTTACAATTATCTTGATAGGGCCTTTTTTAGCCTACTAAATTGTACTAAATTGCACGCTGGGTACTTCTGCTAGTAACAATATATTTTTCAGATTTTCCACTTATAAGAAGATAACCACAAGGATTAAATGCAACAAATTTATTGTAACCCATATCATAATGTCTAAATAAACCATTTGTAAGCCATTAAATGTTACTAGTAAATAAATACAGTTTATAAATAATAGATATATTAAGAATATCATTTCTACTACTAGACGTATTAAAATTAATATCAAATTCATTTTCTGTGAAACATTAAATTCAAGATTATGTCTATTAGTAACCTAATCTGATTTAGCACATAATATTGGTTTGTTTATTACTGTTCTTTGCTTAGCATCCTTTTGTGACAATGTTTGATCACATATTTTTGATTCTCTTCTTGTTGATAGTGAAAAAAAAAAGTTTTGAACATCTTCTTCTTCTTCTTTATCTTTCGGCTGCTCCCTTTAGGGGTCGCCACAGCGGATCAGTTTCTTCCATTTTTCACGGTTCGTCGCATCTTCTCTCCGCACTCCAGCTGCTCTCATGTCCTCTGTCAACACATCCATATATCTTCTTTTTGGTCTCCCACGCTTTCTTCTCCCAGGCACTTCCATTTCCAAAACTCTCCTTCCATGTAATCTTCTTCCCTCCTATTAACATGTCCGACCCATCTGAGTCTTGCTTCTCTTTGCTTGTCNAATGTAATCTTCTTCCCTCCTATTAACATGTCCGAACCATCTGAGTCTTGCTTCTCTTTGCTTGTCGCTCAGTCTTCTCACATGGGTTGTACCTCTTATGTGCTCGTTCCGGATTCTGTCCATCCGGGTGACGCCAAGTGACCACCATAACATACGTAGCTCTGCGACTTCTAGCTCGGCTTCCTGTTTTTTGGATGTTGCCACTGTCTCTAGCCCAAAGAGTAATGCTGGTCTTACAACTGTCTTGTAAACTTTCCCCTTTACTTCCTGTGAAATCTTTCTGTCACACAGTACTCCTGTGACCTTCCTTCATCCGTTCCATCCTGCTTGTACACGCTTTTTCACCTCTCTGTTGCAGTCTCCATCGCTCTGTACAGTGGATCCCAAGTACTTAAAGTCATCCACCTTCTTTCCTTCTGCTCCTTGCACCCTTATTTCATCCTGATCTCTTCCGTTTAAGACCAAATACTCTGTTTTCGCTCTGCTTATTTTCATCTGTCTAATCTTAAGATAAATTGAGCATATTTATTATAATACTCCTTAAATAATGTCTCATTTAATTTTTCCTACAAACAAATATCAAGGTAATATTTACACACAGCTGAGCTATTGAATTTTGGTACTGTTTCTAAACCAAAAGATCAAAATTATTCATATTTAAACCACCACATCTCATCTTAAGCTGTTATTCTCATCTTTTTATCAATGTTAGTAATAATTTTGTTATAAAGTACTCTCTGAGGTATAATTGAAAATGGATAACTTATTTGTTTTTTATCTATACTAAACCGATATAATATATTATTTTGTATTCCTGATTCAATAGATTCTGTAAATATATAAATACTGATAGGCATAATCTTGAATTTAATGTTTCACAGAAAATGATTTCTGATATTAATTTTAATACTTCTAGTATTGGAAATGATATTCTTAATATATTTATTATTTATAAACTGTATTTATTTACTAGTAACATTTAATGGCTTACAAATGGTTTATTTAGACATGATATGGGTAAATACATAAATACTCTATCTATACTTTTTGTAATTTTTGGCAAATTTTTATTGAAATCTATAAGATGTGCAAAATTTTCTGTAGAAAAATCTATTTGATAGCCAGTTTTAAGACTTATATACGTTTTTAATCTTTTTGGAATGAAACCTAGGGTAATTCCAGTTCAAGAATGATCGTTATTTGCTAATGTCTGTTGAATATATTCATTTATGTCTGCATGATTATAATTTCCATTAGATCGTGCTACGGTTGTCTAGGTAGTTCTATTGTGAGTATATTTTAGAGTGTTAATATTAGAAGTACTGCTTATATAATTCCATTTATATGAGATTTCAGAAGAATCTAATTCAAGACGATATATTTTATTCTTTTATAAAAATAGTTAAAGTTGAACATTGGTTACAAAATCATGACTTTTCGAGTTTTAAATCCCATTTTAAGAATTCATAAATGTTGTAAATTTTACATACTAGTATGTTAAATAAATTTCTTAACAAAAGCATCAAACTGATTTTTAGTGATGATATTAAATTTGATAAAATGATCTAAAATTTCTGAAATATCATTGTGTAATTATACTGAATTGTTGCTTTCTGCTTTAGAACTAGTAAGTAGTGTTTATTGTTTTGCTAATACTTTTGGAAATGTATAATAGATCTGACCTCCGTGTAATAGTTTAGTTCTACCAGAAGATTTATGTTAAGACATTTCAGCCAGCAAATTCAGATCATTAAAAATCTCTATTGATTTTGTTGAATACTTCTTTTTAGGATTAGATCTTTTTGTTAGCAGATTAATTGTTGATTTGTCAGCCTTGCTTTCATAAATAATTTTACCATCTCTGTAGCCTTCAATAATCATATCATTTTTAAATTTTTGACAAGTAATTAACAAAATATCCATTATCACCATTTACTAATGGTCTTTGGAATTTATATTATTTATTAAATTTAGAAAATTTGTTATGGAGTCCGCTAATTACTTTGGCATATACAAGGATTTAATTATGTCCTCCCTTTTACTCTTTATTCTTTTGTTATGTACTATGTTATTTTTGTTATATACTATTTTTCACTTGTAAATTAAATATAAATTTTGAACATTTTGCTTGATGCTTTTATACAGTAGACTGATGATGAACGAGTAGTTCGAAATATATTTCTATGTTTTTACCATATTGCAGTTCACTTTTGACTTGATAATTAACAAAATGCCATAATTACCTTTGTTATTGATTTTGTAAGCATATCTAGGTTTTGGATTTACAAGAAACATCCCATATCAGGAGACTTAGACAAGATGAAGTGGTCAAGACTTCGCAGGTATAGGCACATAACAGGGCGTGATGCAGATTATGTAGGATGGAAGGTATTGAGTTGTGAATGTCCCTAGTGAGAGGCAAAGAGGGAGGCCAAGAAAAAGGTGGAAGGAAGTGACTGAAGGGATATGGAGGCTGTTGGTGCAAGAGAATGCTGATGTGACAAACAGAACAGGGCAGAGACGCCTGTTTCTCAAAATTCACCATTTCTCTGGAACAGCTGATCCTTTTAAGGTACAAGTGTTTCAATTCAGCTTAAGCGACAGCAAGATAATAACGTTCTTTTGGATACTTGTCCATACTACATCACTAAAAACTACAAACATTTCTTTCACATTGACATTCTTCAAAGGTATCAATATCACTTGCATTGTCACACTTTCAACTTCAAAAGATAGGATGCAAAATAAAGGGGACACCCGGGATTGAACCAGGGACCTCTCGATCTGCAGTCGAATGCTCTACCACTGAGCTATATCCCCTTGAAAGAAACCTGTGACGATAACTAACAGGATATAGCCGAAAGACAAAGAAGAAGAAAGAAGATTTAGGATTTTGTTTATTAACTCCAAAACCTTCACCAACAAAAATAGTATCACTAGCTTTAGCAGATTTTTTACAAGCCTTTACAGGGAAGCTTTTTTATTAAACTACCAACAGAAATTTCTAATAAGAAATGTATCATAAATTTGAAAAACATAGATAGTTAATATTTTAGATGGCGTCTTATTAGATTTTTAAACCCACAAAAAAGATCCTCAAAATTTTTAAAAACTTGATAAACAATTTTACAAAAACTTTGTTGAATTTCCAGTTATTTTTAAACAGTACAGCAAAAATTGAAAAGTAGAGTGAGATTAATGTTAATGTCTTTGGATATGAAAATAAACAAATATACCCAATATATATATAATGCGGAGCTCACTGCGCATGCGTAGTTTGAGCACTCTGACAGGATTCCACAATAACTTCTTAAGCTGTGTCTGCTCCGGCAACATGGCCTGAGAGTTATGTCTCAGAAACTCTGTGCTGCACTGATGAACCCACAAAGGGCGAAACAGTACTGTCTGTAGATTGAGTGTTTATATATATATATATATATATAAATTTATTTTTTTTTGAAAAAAAATTTAATGATCAGATGAACTTGTTATTAATAACAGAAGATAGAAAACAATATTATGTTTCAAAAAATAATTTTAATATTATTGTATAATCACNTTTGGATATGAAAATAAACAAATATACCCAATATATATATAATGCGGAGCTCACTGCGCATGCGTAGTTTGAGCACTCTGACAGGATTCCACAATAACTTCTTAAGCTGTGTCTGCTCCGGCAACATGGCCTGAGAGTTATGTCTCAGAAACTCTGTGCTGCACTGATGAACCCACAAAGGGCGAAACAGTACTGTCTGTAGATTGAGTGTTTATATATATATATATATATATAAATTTATTTTTTTTTGAAAAAAAATTTAATGATCAGATGAACTTGTTATTAATAACAGAAGATAGAAAACAATATTATGTTTCAAAAAATAATTTTAATATTATTGTATAATCACACTAAAATCGTAATAAAAAGTATTTCTTCATGCATTGTTTACAGTGCTTTAGTTCTGAGAGAGTTTTAAACGAACATACAAATAATTGTATAGAAATTATTGGAACACAAGCTATTAAAATAGCTGAAAAAGATTAAAATATTTTGAAATTTAATAATTTTTATAAACAATTAGAAATACCATTTAATGTTTAGGTAGAAGGGACCATTATGGAAATAAGGTCAGTTTGACCTTTTAATGTTATCCCTGCCACTTCAGTTAGGGGTGATTTTCTTTTTTTTTCTGTGTCATTATTTTTATTTTAATTCAAATTGTAATATTTTTATGCAACATTCTTTTTAGTATTAATTCGTACAAAAGTTTGTAAATTAACTTTAAATTGTAATTTATTGACTTTCTAGGCCTTTTTTTTAAACATTGGTAAACATTTTTCATTTTATGTTTGTGGCAAATAAAAACTTACTCACTTACTAGATTTTGAAGCTATTACAGATAAAATATATAATTACCAACCTAACAATGTTGAATCATATACTGAAAAGTATCGGAAACATATAAATTCTTGATACGGTTATAAAGTAGTATGATGCTATGATTATGAATACACAATACGAATACAAAATTTATAGAGGTGAAAAATCTGTTTATAAGTTTATGGAAGCTATGTTAAATGAGGGTAAATATTGCAAAAGTATTATTAAGAATAAATTTAATAAAACTTGAATTAACATGACGGGAGACAATGACGGGACACGATGAAGAAGAATTTTGAAGGTTTAATATATGCCATATTCATTGAAAGAACTATTGTGATAAGCCACATAACAGGTGGATATAGAGGATCTGCTCATTAATTTAAGATTAAGAATTGATCCTGATAGATTTAAAATACCAGTTATTTTTCATAACCTTAAGGGGTATGATAGTCATTTCATGATACTGAATATTGGCCAAATAGAAAGAATTACTTTGTTAAAAATAAGAAAGGAAATAAGCGTGAATTAAAAATTATTGTTATTCGAAATAACATGGAGAAGTGTATGGCTTTTATGATTGGTAATCATTTAACTTCCCCTAATAGTTTTCAATTTATGAGGTAAAGTTTGGATATATTAATTAGCAATCTGCCTAAAGAAGCCTTCTTCTTCTTCTTCTTCTGAGTTCCTTATCCTTTCAGGACGTTGGAGATCATGGTCTTCCATCTCTTTCTCTCTTTTGTCAGTGCTAAAATTTCACAGTCACTCCTCTTGAACTGGAGATCCTTGTTCAAGCTGGAAATGAATTTCAGTCTCTGTCTTCCACTCCTTTTCTTTCCTTCAATCTTCCCTGTTAACACCAAGTTTTCCATTCCTTCACATGTCATTGCATGACCCAGAAACTGCAGTTCTCATTTTCTAATAACCTTCATCAACTTTCTTTTCATTCCTGTTCTCTCTCTAATGCCACTTCATTGCTCACTTTGTCAGTCCAAGATATTCTAAGTATTCTTCTCAGGAACCACAGTTCCACTGCTTATATTCGTTTCTTCATGCTTTCATTGATGGTCCAAGCATCACACCCATAAAGCAAAACAGACCACACATAACATTCTAGGACTCGAATCTTAGTTTTTACTTGCAGCTGCCTGTTCTTGCAAACTAAACT
>RDPX01000061.1:2382728-2402052 GCA_003991215.1 Morbakka virulenta | reverse complement strand
AATTAGAGTTGATTAGTGATATATATATAGTGATCTTTCATAACTCTCCTGGTGAACAGTGAGAGACTGGAGAGGAGCCGCAATAAGCGGTAATCATTAAGATCTGGGGCGGTCGTTTTTCAATATGTTTATCGTATGATACATTTTCGTTAAAAAAACCCAACAATTTACAATTAAGTGGTTTTTCCACTGGTTTTAAGGGAGGGGATGCGACTGTGCGTGGGTTTTTCTTTAGTGATACTAGAAATTGAATAGGAGAGTGTTGTTTTGGTGCATACACAAAAGTCCTTGGTGGGACCATAAGGATGCGAAAATGCGCTGTTGTTGTGGATTCCGGGAGGAGAAAGATAAGCGTATCCGGGCTATATGTGATATATGTGATATATATATATATATAGTGATATATATATATAGTGATATATATATATATATATACACTCAATCTACAGACAGTACTGTTTCGCCCTTTGTGGGTTCATCAGTGCAGCACAGAGTTTCTGAGACATAACTCTCAGGCCATGTTGCCGTAGCAAGCACAGCTTAAGAAGTTATTGTGGGATCCTGTCAGAGTGCTCAAACTACGCATGCGCAGCGAGCTCCGCATATATATATATATATAAATTTATTGAAAGAGGAGGGGGTATCAGTTATATATTATTATTACAGAGGAACAAATGTTCTTTCGTTTGATATATAATTTATTTGGGTAAAAAGTTTACTTATAGGACAAAAGTCTACTTAATCTTTGGGGAGGGAATAGATAAGTACCGATTTATGATCTAAATAAATTATTTGGTAACCATCCTATTAAAATATGATGAATCAATCTCATAAAAAAATATGAGCATCCATCATACTAGTGAAAATGTATTAGACGCGCCTCATCTCTTTTTGAAAGAGGCTTCAAAAAAGCCCTTCCTATCCATGTCGCTGTCCATTGCCGTGACAGGTTTTTAAATGTCAAATTAATTCTTTATTTGCTATGCAAATAAAAACGTAATTTGTTATTCAAATTCTTCATCATGTCAAGACCTCTGTGATCTAGAGCATGAGATGAAAAAATAATAAAGTAACTGTTCTTTAAAAGCATCCTTTCAGCCAATACCAAATATGAAATAAATTAACTGTACTTTTTTAGCGGGTATATATTCTATAAAAATTTAGGTATGCCTTTAAGAGGGTATATAGATTTAAAAAACTAAATTATATATTTTTTGAGGGTACCAGTGCATTATGATAAGTAGTATAATAGTTTATTTTTATGAAGTATTTTTGAAATTTAAAAAAAGTTTTAAAAAACGAAATTTTTTAGAAAAATTTTTTTTTGCAAATAATTCAGAATCATCAATTTGTTTCAGACAGCTTTCTCAGCGTACGACTTCAATTACAGGCCTTTTCATAGGCAAAATTCTTGTTCATATGGCTTTAAAAGATGGATTGAATGAGTAAATTATTTGACTTTCCCGAAATAGATTATTACAGGTCAAAATACATTGTTGTAATTTACGTATTTCCAATTGACAACTTCAGAATCCACTTATTGGATACTACCAGCCAGTCCAGATTAGCGACAATCGTTGTACAGATGGATCAGAGTGACTTGCTTGATGCTGAGCACACCGTTTGTTATTGTTCTGAGGGATATATGAATAAAGTTATTCACAAAACTCGAGCGCGTGGGGATAGAAAGAAAGGGCGTTGTGAGGCCAAGTGGGAGGAGAATCGATGCGAACGCAAAGTTTTTTGAATTTGATTTAAGCCTACACAATGAAATTTTATTTTATGTTTGTATGTTTCACAATATTAATACAAAATCCGCAACCTATCATGTTAATTTTTGCGTACAAAAAGAAAATAGAGAATAGTTGAAAATCAAAATACAAGAAATGTTTTGAGTAAAGCCATAAACGTATTATCAATATCTAAAAAGACCATTTGTAGTAGTATTTTAGTAAAGTACAATATTAATCCAAGGCTAGTATCGAGTTATTTGTACAAACAATATGTTATAATATCCTTATTTACATTAAATTGTAAAGAAAACACTGCTTCCATGGGACGTAGTATACATAACGCATAGTTACAACAACAACAACAACATAGAAAGATTTTTTTTTCGTATCATCAAGTAATTTGCCATGCAAGTAGCAAATGTTAGCAGAAAGTCACATCATTGCTTATCATTATTATTATCAAATATTTTGCCTATAAAGGGGGACCTTTTTATCTATATAGACAGTTGAAATAACGGAAATAATCCCACTTTTCACCAAATTGGACAACAGATTTTTTCACATCTCTTTCTGTTTTTTCCGGTTCTTAGAACTCGGTCTATAAATATTGAGCTTTTTAGTAAAACTAAAATTTCATTTTGTCCACGCAGTAAAAAGAGCAGTATTAAAAAATATGGGGATTTATTTTGGCCTAAGATAACCATAGATCGCCAGTATTCATACGAAAGTCGGGCTTAAGGATTTGACCCTCATTGATTAGCAACGTTATGCATTCCAGATAACATTTATATCAATGATAAATATTAACACAATAAATAGATAAATCCATTAGAATGCTACAAACATCAATGTATAGATCTCTTACCAATACTCAGTAGAACTTTGCACCAACTGATGGCTTAAAACAATCAACGAAAATTCTAAAAAGATAAATCAAGATTTTGTAAGTCCTAATGATGTCTGCAATGTTTGATTTTGGTCAATTCTGATACGACCTACTTTAAGGTCAGAAATTTATCATTGTTTTTATTTAACGACTTGAAATGCTCATCAAATAGTCATTTTGCAAGCAATAGTATGTGCGTGTAATCGTCTACGTTCAGCACCATACTATTTTTATTTATATTTTGTGTGTAAAATTTCTTATAAGGTTTGCATCCATTAAATAAAGTTCCTCTGTGCATGTCAGTACAGTCCATAGTGTTATTCCTTTGTTTGATTTAAACTATTTTATCCCCAACCTTAAACGTTGCCTTTGATTATGGTTAAATTTCAGTAAACTATTAAAAGTAAGTCGATATTATGTTATCAATTTGATACGCAAGGGATATAAAATTTGATTGCTGAGTGTTGCTTTCAGGGAAAGGTTTATTGTTGCTATGACAATGAAAGATGACATTTTATCAAATTGGTTAGATCTTCACAATGAATTTTATTCAACTACGGAAGTAAAATACTTATTTGCTTAACAATAAACACTTAAATAATCAATTTCTGCTACACAAATAACTTGTAAAAGAAGGTGTTCTTAAAAAACCCCCAAATGATACACCTGATCCTAAATGCCACACAGAAAAAAAAAAAGAAAAAGCTAGAATACCTCTCAGAATGCAAAACTCCCTCAAACAGCTCACTTCCTCCCATATTATAATTTTTACCAAATGTTAACCTCACTCCTTGACGTAAAATAAACAAAAATCCAAAAAGAAACAAACAAATAAGAAATAAAAAATAACAAATCTTCAGAGACCTGAAAGCGAAACAGAAGTAAGTGCTCTCTAAAAGCTGAACAGAAAACAAAAGAGCAACTTTTACTGGGTTTTTTTTTGTTGCAATTAGATCAATAGGTATACATTTTATCTTTCCTTTTATTACCTGGTTAAAATTGTTTTTTTAAAGTAGTTAAGTTTTGTAAGATACATTCATAGTTAATATTTTATTCTTTGCAATCGATATCAAGACAATTCATCAATTTATGTGAAGTTTGCAAAATTTCTATCGTTTTCTTCACTTAAACAAATTTTAAAAAAAGTAAAATATATGAGCCACTCCCTGCCTCTTCTCCTTTCCATCTTCCATTAACAATGGGAACAAAGAAGTATTTAGATCTTTAAATCGAGAAATATACTGTTCATTTTGTTTTTTAACGACTTTACAGAAATTCTTAAAGTATGTGAAACTGTGATTTTTGCTGATGATACTGTCATAACGTGCAAGGAAAAGAGTGTTATAGAGATCGAGTAGAAGCTGACTGAGGAGCTAACACGTATTGGGCAGTATCTACGAGAAAACGAGCTGATAATTAACATGATTGTTGGAAAGACCGAGGTAATGTTGTTTGGTACAGCGAACCGAATATCAACACAACCAAGACCCCTACAAGTATGATTCAACGGAGAAATTGTCAACAACACTGACTCTTACACATACCTAGGCCACTCACTAGACTGTAATCTCATACTTAACCAGGATTTCGATAATGCTTACAAGAAAAGCAGTTCAAGATTAAAGCTGCTATCTAAACTACGTCATTATCTGAATCAAGAAGCAGCTATGACAATATTTATGTCAACGGTTTTGCCGATATTAACGTACATACTGTCTGTTAAATGGTATCTTTCAGGTGCACAGTCACAGAAAATACTGTCCATTGAAAAGAGAGCTAGACGGATTATCAGAAAAAGCGTGTCATTCATTCAGAAAATGGTGAAAGATCGCAGTCAAGTTGGTACAAAATTATTTAAATGGCAAAGTTTGTTGGAATTTCTAAAACTATTTCGAAGTACAATATCACAGCATGAATACACGAAACAATTTGAAAAAACTGAAACAGCCCAAATGCAAATTTGAATTTAGGAAGAGATCATTTTATTGCCTGGGAGCGAGATATTTTAATGAAACTTTTAAACTTGTTTATATGTAGAAATAAATTTATTTTTAATAGTATTTTTATTTTTATTATATTTTCAGACAACTAATTTTTCATCCTCGTTTCCAGGGCCTCCTCTCGTCAGGAAGTGAGACAGAGGCCCTGGGGACGAGGTTTTTAAATTATTTGATTTTTAGTTTTAAATTTTATATACTTTTTCTCTCTCATAAGAGAACACATGTTGACAGCAGTATTTATAATATTTTTATTTTAAACAACTGAATTGTTTCATCCTCTACAAAGATAGAAATGATAATAATAATAATAATAATAATTTTTTTTTAAACAGTGTTGTATTCAGTATAGTAATGTACAATTAAAAATATAAAACTTGTTGACGTTCGCTTCAAATAAGAAAGGCATCATACAAGTGGCAATAAAAGCATTAGAAGAATTCCAATAAGTTTGGATTTGACCATTGTTTGTTTCTGAGTGTGTAAATATAATACGATGCACGTAAAGCAGTCTCTGCCATCTTTTTAAAACATCTCATATCGTTAATCCGGTAATTACGTAACAGTTTTTGCAAAATTTTCGGTTCGGAATAGAAGCCCAGCGTCGTTATCTCTATCGTAAGTAGATCGAACTTGTTTATAGCCCCGATGACATCTTATCTGAGTGCGGCGTACTTCGATCTTTTATAATCGCGACTTTTTATAATGTTGGCGTCGAAACAGATCGTTAATTCGACTACTATCATCGTATCACCTTTACGTATAACTGCGTCAGGTCTGAGACTGTTGAAGAGCTGCGCGGGGTTCGGGTAACCATCTATATCAACATACAAACTATAACCATATTGTTGCAGTTGTAGGATGTAAGTCGCCAATGTTTTCATAATAATAATAATCCTATTTGTATTATACTTTCTTTTGTACTCCACATTTATTGAACAATTAAGTTGCTCGTAGAAACCTTTGCTTGCCTCAGGTCACTGGGTGTGACCCGGTAAGTAATTGTAAATAAACAGCATTCATAAGAAAACCGTACATAAAAATAATAATAATAATAATAATAATAATAATAATAATAATAAATAATAATAAACCTTCCTAATTTTTTCATAAGTGGAACCTATTTCAAATGAGAAAAAGAATTCAGGAAAACAGCTTGGATTCTTTTCCCCTAACATTTTACTATAAAATTAAACGCCTTTGAAGAAATCATTAATAGATGTTTACGTGATACAGGAATTACTGATGTCCGGATGATAAATATGCTTAATTGATTATAAAGGTTGACTTTAAGCTAAACTGTTTATAAAGTGAAAATAGGTTTCTGCACAGTGACTTAAATTATGTTTGTTGAGATATAATTTTTTTAAAAACGCAGATCTTTATTTCAAATTTTGGAAGAAATATAAATGGATTTTGTTTCTAAAATTGAAAAGGTCATATTGACGTACTTAATAAATTATGAAAGATAGGATTGATGGAGTGTCTGAAGTTATTATTTGATTTTCCTTTCTTTCTTTTTCTATTCTTCCCTTTTCCTCTTCCCTCATTTTTTCTTTTTTTTCTCTCTTTCTCCCATTTGCTAGAACCTTTCAGAAAACAGGGAGTTGATGTTGGTTGAAGTATTAAAAGGAGGTTTTTATTCGAAATTTAATGGTAAATAAAGTTATTTCACTTGTGTCTTGATACTCCTTTACGTATCACACACTACTTGTATTTAGGTGAAACACATACAACTATTAGCAGAAAGTGCAGAATAGACCTTAGTGTTCCAAGCAAAATCGACCTCGGAAAAAGACTGTTAAGAATATTTTATTGACGCACAACTGCAGATATTTCTAGTTTTTTCCCTAGATTTGTCAAACTACCCTTTCGATTACTACCCGTTTAAAAAACCGTTAAAAATACGTTAGTCGTAACCCCCCCTTCCGCAGGGACAACCACACTTAACGTACACTTTTCGTTCTGCAGGCCCCTGTTGGCTATGTTATCTGATATAGTAATTCCAAGTCCCTGCAAGAGTATACCCTGAATCGTTCGGTCCAAAGTCGTCACATTCTGCTCTGTTGCCGTAGAATCCAAAATGTTTTTCATATGCGATCATCATAGGATGCAAGGTCAATGTCCAAGAATCCCATTTCCCCTTGTAAAGGCCAACTCCCCATCTCATGCAATGTCTTGAAAGATACGAGTTGTCATCAGGCAGTATCAGAAATGACCCACATGCCCAAGGCCGTGTCATATTGGTGCCTGTTAGATACTCCACAACACCAAGGCCAGTAGCGTTCGGAGCGGTCAAAATATGAATTGTTTTGTTGTTCCATTGTTTATGACAAAAAAATAACAATTGTGTTATTTTGAAGTAATTCTTTAAGTAGAGAAGTGTCTCCGTATTTACCAAATAGTTTCCCTGGTGCAAGGGTAAACTGAAAAATCCATTCTTGTTCAGAACCGGAAATAAGTTGGATTCTGAACTTTTGTTGAATTTTATTTGTCCTATTCTTATCCAGCCTCCTAAATAAAAAAATATATGAGTTAGTAAGGAATAATCGTAATAAATGTATTTTGAATAAAAAAAATGTAAAACTAATTAACTCAATTACACGCTTTTTTTTTATAAGCATAACTCTTATAAGCATATCAGGGTCAAAATCGTGTTTTTCTTAAGAATACTCTAAGCATACCCTCAGGGTGAAAAGTATAAAACAGAAACTGATTTATCGGAAAGTATTTTCTTTTGTTTTGGTAAAATAAAGTAATATTTCTTCAAAAGGGCAAATCAAGAAAAAAACCAAAGTGTTTTAGTTTTTTAAAGTAACGACTTTTCTGTTAAACAGTTCAAACAAGCAAATGAAAAATGTCAAATATTCCTTCTCTCTCTACACCATGTTCTTCATTCGACTCTTCGAAATCGTTGTCGTCGTTCTCCAATTCAATCACTTCTTCCTCGTAATCATCTTCATTGATGTTTGCAACGGTTTCAGGTGCGTTCGCTACTGGTGTCTGGTTTGTTGGTTCGACAAGTGAAGGAGGGGGGACTGTGTATTGGGGAAGACCTTCTGGTTTTATCTTCTCGTCATCCGTACCATCAACTGTTATCATGCAGCCAGTTGTTTGCCAAATTCTCTCTCGAAACGAATCATATTTTTCATTGGACAGTTTATCCCAAGCTTCGCCAGCCCAGTGGGAAATAAGAATGCGCCTTTCCTTAGCTGAAAATGGTTTGTCATTACCAAACCAGCGATCTGCGTTTTCTTCTTCGTCTAACCAAAGTTGCTGTTCTTTTGAAATCAAACTCTTAAGGACCTGGGCATAGCCAGCGTCTACAGGCTGCCAAAGGTCGGTGGCATCTGGAAGACCAAACCAAACCAAACCACCTAAGTCGGAAACAGACTTTTTAAAGTTTTCTTCTGTGTGTGTTGACAGGTTATCTAGCAAAAGGACGAATCGTTCCATTCCTTCATCTTTGACAAATTTCTCTAGCGTTTTCTCCAGCCAGTTGTTGGCTACATTTACATCCATCCATGCATTGGGCTGGAAGAATACATGGGTACTTGGGTGCCAAGCCTTTTTTTCGTCTTCAGATATACGTTTGCCTTTCCCCCGAAATATTACGCCGAGCGGTGGTTGATTTCCTTTTACTCTGAACATGACTTGCAAGGAGCATTGTCGCTTTTCAAGGCCGCTACCTAAAAAGAATAAAAACAAGTGAGGGTTGAACTTTTCCTAACTAATATAACATTACATATGAAAATCAAAGGCCGAAGATGATCGTACTTTTTCAGGATTATGTAAATTTATAAAACAAGAAAGAAACAAGTACATGTTATTTCTGAATATTTCGATCTTTTTATGTATGTATTTAAACATTTTCTACTAAAATGATATTAATTTAGCTGCTTACCAGGCTGACTGATCCATGTATTGTGATTGTGGCCTTGTCGAAAATCTATGTATTCATATGTCTTTTTTGCATCGATAACGAATGGAAGGGGCGACTGGTCGACGTTCAACCGTTCGGAAGGAAGAAATCGTCCCCATTTTGGATGATATCTCTCTCCTGTTCCTGTTCTCAAGCATCTTTCTCTAAAAGTAGCGTGCCATTGTTGCAATGGCTTGATCTTGTCTTCTTTGCTCTTCTTTTTACTTCGCTGCTTGGTTCTCATTCTAATATTTCTTCTGCGTAGAAATGATGTGATAACATGCTTTCCAATTTCTGCATCCTTGTTTTTTGTCAGCTCCCTTTGGATTGTTGTTGCTCTTGATTTTAGCCAGTGAAAATTTACACGATGACCCATTGATCGAGCTTTGGTGAAGGCCTGCCACAATTTATGATGCAGGGCGACGTATTTAGTGGTTGGTCGCCGTTTGCGGTAAAGTTTTTTGTGTGAATCTGCTGCATCAAGAAATATGTCTTCCTTCTTTTTTAGCCATCTTGACAGCAATGATTGGGATATGCCATACTTTTCTCCGATTTCGACTTGGGACGATTCAGTTAGCAACATTTCGTGTATTATATCAGCCTTTTGTGAAGACGTGTATGATTTTCGTTTGAATTTTCCAGTGTTGCTTTTCTTCACGTTACATTCAACTTGTTTTACCAAGTTTTCAACAACATCTTTGATTATATCTTGCTCCAGTTGCTCCGTTAGTGTTACACTTGTTTCTGGAGGCACGCTTTTAGAAGCCTTAGCTCCATGTGTGAGCAAATGGGTGCTTAAACCTTGTTGATTTTTAAGATGTTTACCACAATGCTCACATATTAAAGTCTTGTGACTCTCCACTGGCTCATTAGGAATTTTTACTTTAGTCACAATGCCTCTATGTTTCACGCTTTTGGTAAAACCAAAATGACCGAGTGTCTTCTGTTTCTTCGAAGGTGGTGCCATCGTTTGACTTAGAAGTTTCTTGTGAGAAAGAACTTTTTTCTAAATTTACCAGCTTTTTACTTGAAAATGTTTTATCTCCTTCTCACGTTTTTACCATAAATCAATGCCCCAGTTATTTCTACGCACCCAAAAATATACAATAAGATGGAGAGACTCGTGACAACAAACCTTTTTTTAGAAACACATTTATTTTTGTCACACTTGCAGCATTTTCGAAAAATAACAAATCAAAGAAGATTGACGTCAGAGCTTCTAAATAAACCAAAGAAGTGACGTCAGACGTAAGAAAAGTTGTTTCTGGTAGAACAATGTCAAAAATAATCAAACCCGAATAAGCATACTGACCTCATTCGATGTATTGAATAAGCATATGTTAAGCATATTTCACCCTGATTTAGAGATAAAACTTAAGCATACTTGACCCTGCTCAAAATTTGCCTATGCTTATAAAAAAAAAGCGTGTAATACAATTATGTAGTATCTCTTTCTACATAGTCTACCCTATCGAGAGTGTCATCCTCAAAGAAGTGCAATCGTGCAGTGAGTACAATGTAGAAAGTAAAAGATCCTTTTGAATAAGAAATTTGAAAATGATATACTCTAGATCTGTGTGTGACATGTACTTGACAGATCTGTGGAAACTAAGCAGACACATGCATGCAAGATGATCTTTGGGATCGATGCAAATATACTAAAAACCTATACAAGGTAGTCAACTGATCTCAGAATTATATTGTAAAACAGCAACACATTTAGCAAAATCTTAAGATCTTTAAAATCTTAATTTGCTTAGATTTGCTCTACATTTTTGTCATTATGTCTTTTTGTCTATTGCTTTAGCTAGAACTTTGCCTTACCAAGATTGCTTGGAGTAGTATAAAATGTCTTAGCTAGATGCCTTCCTTGAATCCAATTAGTGGCTTTAAATTTTCCTAACATTTCTATAGAACTAATGTAAATGTAATGTAGACTAAATGTGTGTGACATGTACGAGTATGTAACTAATGCAGTTTTATTAACAGTACATCAAGCCATACAATGTTTTAATTAAGACGGATAAATTACACCCAATGTCAGAAATACTAAGAAATCCATATACTGAAGTAAGCATAAAATATTGGAAAAAATAAATTATCATAATAAATTGTTGAAAATCATGAATAAATTAAGAAAATTAAGCCTAAAAACAATCTCCTCAACACTTTCAAGCAAAACGCAATTCATGTCCTTCAATAGGAGTCCGAGTCCTGATCTCCCTCCAATGACTTGGGAAAATTATTTTGATATCAACCTTATTGAGGTTGCTACTTCCCTTGAAGAATGGTATGAAATATAGCTTGTCTTACACCCATCAGTACGTATTATCATAGAAAGTGTTCCAATGAGCTTTCTTTGCTATTTTCAGTTCAGTTTGTTGCATTTGGTGTGGCTCGCCTTCCTCGATGTTTTCATTCTTAGTTGCAGTCGTTGCCGGAAATAGTGTTGTTCCTTGCTGTTGTAATGAATTTGAATTTAGTTTTTTCCTTGGAAATTCAGGTTGTGTAATTCTTTGGCTTTTATGTGCCTCCCTCCATCATATTATTTGAATTATTTTAAATTAAAGGTCACTTCTTTTCTTTTGATGTAACTCCTATCTCTTATAATCAGCATTTCTCCGTAGATTGGATGAGCGACGTCAGGAGATCTTGTATCTAAGATGACTTTGGATAACATTGACAGACTTTTAGCCACCTCATGAAAGGCTTAACAGGAGGCACCATCTAGAAGGTTGTCTGTCGTCGTCTCCCAGATTCAACAAATGTAGCAGCTAATTACACACAGTTTGTCAACGACATCATTCAGATAGTCGAGAAAAATATTCCACGAGGTTTCAAAAAAAAGTGCATACTATGCTGGGATTCAAATGGGAGGAACTACTGAATTTTATATTTAGTTGCTCTGACCTTGGGCTCTGTGGTAGTCTAACAGAACAGATTAAACAGAACAGAAAACGTAGGGGCCATCCTTGTTGATCTAATACGGTTTGGCTTAAATGGTTAGAATCTAAGCTGTTTCAATGCATACATGGCCTCACATTTGTCGTCCTAGACATCAACATTGTACGTAATCGATTTTTTGTTCTAACAACAAGCAACAGTGAACGCAGCGAAGTAAAACAACTAGAGAATAGAGTACCACAAGGCTCAGCTTCCTCCTCTACTCTACATATTTGATATGCCGCCAAAACGTGGTCACAAACACCTACATGCTGATGATCTAGCAATCTCAGTGTCTGCGGTGTCTGAAACCTAAACATCATTAAAAGGAAACTGGGGCAATCTATGTCCACAATAGCCCAGTATTATAACAACTGAAAACCTTGAAGTGCATCTTTCTCGACACTTAAAACATCGAGTGTTGCTTTACCCTTCTTTGCTGCTAAATATTGCTCACTTGTATGAGCAATAAACGTTCATTTTAAAAAGCTGGATACTGTTCTAACCTCTATCATGAGACTAGTCACCGGATCCACCTCAAATACCCTGGTCGATATGCTTCCTATACTGTCCGTTCTTGCTTCACCCGAAAGAAGAATAATTTAAAAACTACTCTCACTGGTATACCGAAGCTCTGAGGTGGCAGAGGATCCCATTAAGGCCATATTAGGGGACACCAGTAGCCATCGTTTAAAGTATCGAAAGACCTTTAGAGACTATTCAGAAAGTGTAGTAATCAGCGAAGAGTACCAATCTGTGGTTTCACTTGACTCGGTTTAGTCAATGGCAGTCATCTACATAAAAACTGAAGGACTTCCTCATGGTGCTAGCAGCTTTTCCCAGGGGTTCCTACCTACGCTACAAACTGTGGCTACGGCTAATAATGATGTCATAACAGACATAACAGATTGGTATAACAAACAGCCCACTATGTGAATGTGACCAGGAACACATAGTAGACCGCATAGTTCAAGGGTGCCTACTCCTACTACTAGTAGACCCTGACGAGTGAGAGAGACATTTTCCAATTTTTTGTTCTGTTCATAGTTCCACTCTGTGGCCTATGATTTTTGTACTTATCATTAAAAATCAACAAAATTTCCCACATAAAATCAACAACAAAAGACAAAGAAATATAACTAAAGTAAAATACTTAAAGCAAGAAAAGATGAAGTCAACACAAGAAATATTAAAATATTAAGAAAATAAACTTTAACAAGTAATTCGTGCAAATAAAATTAAAGGAGTAAAGATATTTTTTTGAGAAATAATGTATCAAGTAAAAAAAGAAATTTTATAGCCTTCAAATATAGATAAAATGTTAGAAAACTACAAATTTAAGAAAATTTAAAGAAACAAATGAAATTTTAGAATTTCACAAAGGACTGCTTTGTTAATATTGATTTAGTTTTTGGACTTTTTATATAAGTAGTATAAAAAGGGTGGGTGGGTATTCTGACGCATTTTTAATTCAACCATCAATTAATCATAAAAATTACAAAAATTCAGCCACGGTTTAACGATGGTTACCTACATGGAGGGGGTCAGTTGGTTCCTCATGTCCTTTTGTGTCCTGTCATATCCTGTTGTGTCTGATCATGTAACTTATTGTGTCCTGTAGTGTCCATATGCCAGCGTGCAAATTCCAGGAAGCTCCGCAATTTCTCAGACCTCTTGGTTTGGGTTAAAGCATGATGGATATCTAACCACAGTCCTATTGTGTTCTATCATGTAACTCATCGTGGCTTGTAGTGTCCATATTCCATCGTGTGAATTCCTTTCTCTGAGATCATCCTCTTGTCATCATTAGTGCTCAATGTAACTTTTGTTCACTTCTTCCGTGTTAATTTCATGACCACGACTTCTGATAACATTCATCTTCCTCAGCTGTTCTTGCGTAAACAGATCATTCTTGTAATCCTCAAAGAAGAATACATACTTCTCTTTACAACTGGGTTTTTTTTGCACCCTTACAGTTCTTTTCTTCTTTTCCTTCCAGCATCTTGTAGCTATATAACTTATCTCTCAATCCTACAAACTCTTCAATGACTTCAGCTCCTGCCTCACCATTGAACATGCCAACTACTTTCTTGTTACGTCAAGGTCAATCCCACTAGAATGGTTTTTTTGGAAAGATATTAGTATCAAACTTATCCCTCACATCGCTAGAAACATCCATGAAGACTTTCTCTGTCTGCATCTCGTATGACAACGAATTCGTGTCTGAAAACAGCAGTTCTGCTTTCAGCCCATACTTTGTCTTTATGTTATTGTAATGGAAGTCATATATCAATGTCTCTCTCTCATTTGTAGTTTGGTCTTGCAGATAGCTTATTTGCTTTTTTCTGATCATTTAATAATCGTCCTGCCAATCACTGAATTGTTCACGAGCTTGAAGAAATCTTTTTCAATTTCATTATTAGCCTTTTCCCTAAGATTTGTGTTTTGTTCAATGTATTGTTTCAGTCACACGCTTTCTTCAATTATGATGCCTCAATGAATCTTTGTAATTTTTAATTCTACGTTCTGATATAACTTGAGGTTTTCATAGTGAACTACTTATTTTGTTTTATCACTGAGATTTGGGGTTAGTTTCTCCACTTTGTTTACGTTGACGCTTTCAGGAGCAAGAGTATAGTCATTATGCAAGTCATACAGTTCTTTTGGACACTCCAAAGCAACCTGTAGAATACAACCCGTCGTTGCACTCCAACTATGGTTCTTCCAATTTGCTAAACCGCTTTCACTCATCCATTGAAATCCATGTGTAGGTAAAGGCTTGCTCATAGGCCACCTATAAAGGTTGCTTGCATCTATATAACGTTCCCCCCATTTTTGTTGTATTTAAAGTCTATGTATGGGGTTTTCGGTTTCCCTTATTGATTACTTATGACTGGGACTCCTTCTCAAATACCTTTCTCAATCATGAGTAACATATTTGGGTCTGAAAATTCTAGTTTCACTCTAGTAATCTTCAATGCAACATTCCAAGCTAAACGCAGGGCTGTGTAATACCATGCAGGATCTAATCCATAATTTTTACTACATACATCTCTAACGTTTTCAAAGACATCAGGCAATAATAATATATCAGATTTCTTGTATAAGTTGTGGTAATCTTTAAGTGTCTTCATGCCAAACTCTTCCCACTCTTGCTGAGCATGATCAAACTCATCATAACTAATTCCTCCAACATTAAGTCTAGATTAAAATGCTTATTTTCGTTGTAGTTGAGTCTCATCTAGTCTTTTGAGTGAATCCATATATTAATATGGGTACACACCCTTCCTTAGTAGTAGGTCTAGTTGTTTTACCTCATAATACATAGAAGTGCTTGAGAAACAACTTTTATCTAGATTACCTGACAGTTTGTCCCAACTAGAAGCCATCAACTTTAAAATGTCAATGAATGTAAGTTGGTATTTTACACCCTTCTTTTCACCTTTCTTGTCAGTATAGGAATCAACAATAACTTCTTTTGTGAAGCTAATATACTATTTATTGTTTGAAATACAATTAATGTTTCCTTTACTTACACCATGTTTCTTGGTAAATAGATGGCTGTTATATCCATTCAGAATATAGAACACTACAGGGATATACTTTAGTGTCTTGTATTGGAAGTTGCACTTGTTGTGGGCTATTCCTCTGTATTTCCAAGTGAAGTGACAGTGATCTCTAACCTTTCGGTACTCATTACCTCCACCGAATCCACCACAACAAATCCAACACTTTGTTGCTTTCTTATATTCAACCTGTTCCGTTTCCCTATGCATCATCTTATTAGGAGACATGTTGCTGATAATCTTTATTTCTGCTTCAAACATTTCAACAATTTTCTGTGCAACATCTTTGTCATCTTTTCTCGCTGTGTAGGTGACTGGATTTTTAAAGTATACCTTACCACCAGAGCATTTAATATAGTAACAAAGGCTAGATGGGGTGTGTTTCAGATATTGCTTTGTGTAGCTGTTTTCTGGGTTTGACTCACCTGTATCAACTGGTTTGATTAAAGATTCAAAGTCAGCATACACAACAAAGGGTACCCTAATCTTTTTCTTTGATGTTTGTGAAGAGAAAAGCCGACTCCTGTTCTTGATGAGACAATAGTGTTGTCTCTCACCATCTGAAATTAGCAAAAGGTTCATTTTTGCTCTATGGTCTTTCCTTCTGTCTAAGGATGAATGTTGCTTTGATATCCAAAAACAAATAATTGAAATATCTGGGTTTTGTTTCTTAACCTTATCAATTGCCGTAAGACTAACTGGATAATCAATTCATTGCACGTTACGTTTTTCAGCTTGCACCCTTGAGGTTTTAGTAATTCACTCGGCATCACGCTCTAAAGGAGGCAAACCTCTAGCACCAAACCACTTAAACTACATGTCATCATCATTGTTTATGTTAATGATTGCCTTCCTTGATGCACCCGACTTGGGTAGGGGGATGAAGAAACTTCCTTTTAACGGTTCATATGCAACAGTATGAGTTTCAAGAGCTATTATTGACCTATATGTCCACTTACTACCTCGCAATTGAAATGTGGCAATTGCTTCCCTAAACTCTGCCTATCACAGTGGTATACATGTCATCTACATCAGTATCCTCTAGGTTTACTTCAACATTGGAATGAAAAGCAGCTGGTTCTGTGATTTTTCCAGTTTCACTTACAATGCTCACCCTATCCATATTACATCGTAGAATAAACTGTAGGTTTATTCTACGATTATTCCTTAGAAGATTATTTATTACAGGTCTCTTCTCGTGGAGGGATCACACTCCTCCTTTTTTCAATAGTGTACTGTGCTGTTAATCTCCATAAAGCAGATTTACTCTCTTCAATTTCAAAAGCACCACGTTTCTTGAACTATTTCTTAACATAATCAGCAAGTGAAGGTTTTACTTTTGGACCTGATGTTTTTTTAGCCCAATCAATCAAGTCATCAAATTTTAGTCAAGTCTACAGCATTTTGTTGCCCCACTCAAACGCCTTTCTGACCTCCTTTAATGCAGGCTTGGCATAAAAATGAATAGCAGATAGCACTTTACTGGGTCTCGGTGCTGGAACAGGACTTAATATTGGTATAGGTTATGGTCTTAGTGGCCTGTAACGAAGTGAACTTCCTGTACTTTCGCCTGATACACGCGGTGCATCTAGTAATTCTATCAACTCAGTTTTTCTGAAACTTGAATTGCCGCGAAGGCCACGCTCTTTTGCAAGAGCTTTCAAATGAACAACAGCTCCATTATTTAATGCAGACATTGTTTTTTTATTAGCAAAAGGGATTACTTAAGTCATTTCAATTTTTGGGTTTTAGTAACCAAAGATAAATTACAAAAGTCATTCTGATGCTTTTTGTTTCTGTCTCAGCCTGTATTCACATTGCTTGCGATTGCGAGAGTCCCAATTTTTAGCCAACTATTTTTTCTGATCGCCATACATAGTTCTTTGAATTTTCTTATCAAGGACATGACTTGGGTCGACATCGTTCTTTTTGTAGCATATCAATCAATTGTGTCCAAATCCACTCACCTTTTTAAAAGCTAATCCTTAAATCAAAATATTCAAACTACCTGGACGGGATAAAGGGGTCTCTACACTTTTTATCAAGTTAGCTGCGTTTTGTTTTGCAGTAGGTATTGTAATCTTCTTTTGGATTTTGCTACCACCCTTGTCAACAACAGCCTTTGCTACCTCTCCACTCTGATCTACGATTGCCTTTTCACCTGATTTTACAGCTGATTCTATGACCTTGTTAACCAACTTGTTCCCTTTGGCTTTAGCTATAACTTTAGGAGTCTAACTTGTAATCTTACTTGCTATGTTACCAAGAATGTCAAAAAGACCGTTTCCTCCATGTACATATCGACGGTAAACTTTATCATTTTTTTAAGAATAATAATTTTTTTATTTCTTTTTTTTATCCAATCACATTAGTGTTCAATTACTTTTACTGTTGCCTGTCAAAAATACCCTTTCTTTGGAGTTCATCGGCGATTGGTGCTATCTCATTTTGAGTTGTTCTATTTCCAGCTTGACACTCAGCATCCAATAACATCAAGCGATTAACAAGTTCACTAGGGTCGAAGGTCAAATCAACAATAACGCTACCATTCTTTGGTAGTGGTGTTGTTGATCCATTCCAAAATGGTTTCACTAACGACTACTTTTTGCCTTTGCTAGAATTTGGAGTTTTGCCTCGTGAATCATAATTTTGAAAGAGGGCATCAGTGTCATAAAGAATTTGTTTGTAATTATATACATCATAGCCAACAGGCTCCTTTTAAATTAATAGAGATCATAATCCCTTTGTTCCATAACATCGATGGTTAGAGATTATTAGGTCATCACCTCTAATTTCCACCGGTTTATTTCCAATCCAAAAATTATTATCTCTTTCATAGGTAACGAACACGGTATCAGACTCTTCAGTTTCGCTTCACGATTTTTGCAAATTATCAGCACCCACACGTCCAATAATATTGATTTAGGTGTGAAGATCACATTATGGTCTTCGGGAGGAGTCAGCGCTGGTTTTTGTGTGCTGTTCATCTCAATCTCTTCATTCAGATTTTTCAGCTCACGTCTAATGGGAGCTAAATCCCTTCCAATCTCTTCAGCAGCTCTAATATTTGATTGAATAACAGGTTCAAATAATCTCTGATGTTCTACAGTTTTAGCTAAATCACCCTTTCTTTCATTCATATTTTTGTTGTTGGAAATTCCTTTTGCTCTTCAGGTATTCTTTCATAATCTCATCTCTTTTGGATGAATCTTTTATGTTAATAAACGACATGTTTTTCTTGACGTAAGATATTATATTCAACGCCCAACAGTTCAAAGCTGAACGGCAAATTGTGGGCCATTGCAGGCCATTGCAGGCCATTGCAGGCCATTGCAGGTCATTGCAGGTCTAATAATGACCTACCCGTTCCTTGATGACGATTGAAGGCACGTTCACTGATCAAGGTGTATATTTAAATCCAAGTGCATACAGAGTACAATATTATGGTGATGGTTTATTTTGAAAGAAAGTAGTAGCAATGTATATGAAGGAGGTTCAATTTGATTCAGATACCTATTATTGGTGGACGTTTTTAATTATAAGGACTTTAAAAAATTTTAAGAAAAATAAACTTACACTTCTTGAAGTTGTGTGAAAAATGGAATGCAAACATGAATACGCGTATGAAGAGCACAACGGATGCATTAAAATTTGTAAAGAATGTGGAGACATTGTTGGCAAGTCTTAAAATAAATATGATACTGATAACCATGAAAATTATATTTCTTACAAACGAACACAACATTGTACGTGCAGATGTTTTTAGAAAAGCTGAGCGATCTTAATATCGAATTTGACTATGAGGTGTTTAAAGAAAGATTTTGAAATACAAGAAGAGGCTTTGATGGAAGTTTTGTAGAGGGAAAGCAGTAAAAATAGTCTAAATCTTTATTTAAAAATTCACAAGTTGTTACAGCATCAGGGAATTGTGAACACTGAAATAAAATCGTTCAAAACAAATCGTATCACAGTTGAATATGACAGAAATATGAAGCAAGTAAGGAATAAACTGAATCGGTCTTGAATTGATCACTAACAGACACATTTTATTATAAATGGCTTAAAAAAAGTAATTTTGTGTATTGAAAATGATTTCACTGCGCGATTGTAAGATATTAAGAGTCATTATCGTTGATGGTTCCAAAAAATTTCACGTGAGACTTAATGATCCTCATAAGATTGTTATGATTAGGCAGCTTGAGAAAGAGAGAAAGAGAGAGAGAGAGAGAGAGAGAGAGAGAGAGAGAGAGAGACACAGAGAGAGAGAGACAGAGAGA
>RDPX01000061.1:2366553-2381304 GCA_003991215.1 Morbakka virulenta | reverse complement strand
GTATACAAACAGTTTGTTTCCAATAAATGTTGCGGATGAAGCGAGGACCTTTGCCATCTTATCTAGTGGCATCAGGTTTTAAAATGTTTTCTTATGTTGGACTTTGTCGAATGCCTTTGTATAGTCTATAAAACATAGGTATAGATCCTCCTTCATCTTTATTGCTCTTTCATTATTCAAATCATGAAAATGGCGTTTCTGGTACCCGTATCTTCCAATAAGCCACACTGTTGCACCTGGCTTTTTATGTAGTGCGATGAAACTGGAGTTACTTAGATCTCCAGAGATATCTCTACTGTCTGTCACTAGCTCTGTATACCAGATCAGTTAGTTTTTCTATGCAGAAGTCTTCTAGAGATGTCAGCATTTCCGTAACAATCTCGTCAGGTCCAGCAGTTATATTCTTTTTCATTTTCTTTAGTGCTGACTTTACTTCAGATTTCACAGTTATTGGGCCATCAATGTTCTTATTTATGGCTGGTTTGTCCCCTGTTGTCTTTGAACAGTTTATTGATGTACTATGTCCATATTTTCAACACCTTTCCTTTCTCCATGATGATGTTCCGATCTTTAGATTGTTTACAACCAGAGGAAGCTAGAGATCTGCAGCCACTGATTTCTTTGATCTTTTGGTATATCTTTGCGGGAGCTCTTTGTTTGTGTTGTTACATCTCTTCACATTCTGCAATGAGCCATTCCTCTTTCGCTTCTCTACATTTTATTCTGATTAGTTGGTCGGGTGTTGTATATTCCGCACTTCTTCTGTCTGTTGTTTGTTGTCTTTCTTTCATTGGTTCTAAGATCTCTGATGTCATCTATTTCTTTCTAGTTTGTTTTTCCTTTTCCTGTAAGACCTTCTTGCTGCTGAGACTACCAATTCTTTGACGTTTTTCCAACAGGAATTGAGTGTACCTTCATCCTCAAGGTTTTCAAAACGATTCATGACTTCTACGATAAATTATTTTCTTGTTTCTGGATCTTCTATCAATTGTTTATACTGCAGTTTTGGTTCTATCTTCTTTGTCTTTAGTTGTTTCAGCTTCAGTTTCAGTTTGCAGACGAATTGGAGATGGCCAATTCGTGGAACTGGAGATGGCCAATTCGTTGAACTGGAGATGGCCAATTCGTGGAACTGGAGATGGCCAATTCGTGGAATTAGAGTTTGTGCTAGGGTATGTCTGATAATGTTGGACTGCATTTTCGAAACGCTTATTGACAGTTATGTAGTCTATTTGATTCTTTGTTTCCCCTCCTGGGCTTCTCCAAGTCTATCGTCTTCTCAGGTGCTCTTCGAACCATGTGTTAGTCGTAATTTGTTCGTTCGATGTGCATTATTGAACAAACCTCTCTCCTCTATCGTTTTATACACCAAGACCATGTTTTCCTTTGATTTTTTTCTTCTTCAAATTGTCCTACTTTTGCATTTAGATCCCCCATTATCAGTATTACTTCTTGTGATTTGCACTGCGATTGAGCTTTGTCTAATGCTCGTAAAACTCTCCAATTTCCACTTCCTCACTGCCTGATGTTGGTAAATGTGCTGCAATGACTGATATGTTTAACAGTTTTCCTTCGAGCTTCACTAACAAAACTCTCTCTGATAGTTGCCAATACCCTTGGACACATTTCGCACTTTCTTTGTCTAATAATAGGCTCATTCCTCTCCCATGAGTATCTTCTCCCAATTATATCAGTTTTTGATCGTCACTTCTAAAATCTCCGCTATTCTTCCATCTGGTTTTGCATAACCCAAGGATGTTGATTCCAATCCGTGTCATTTCCTTTTTCACATACTCACGTTTTCCAATTAGATGCTCTGTTCTTACATTCTATGTTCCAATTCTGATACTTAGTTGGGATTGCCTAAATCGCTTGATGACGGTCTGGTCCCCCCTGTGGCTTCAAGATTGCCATACCGGGCAAGGGATTGCTCCTTGAGGGAACAGTCCCATTCACGCCGTTTTCTTGGTTTTGGGTTTTCATGATATTCTTGGCAGGATACGGCAGTGGTTGCCATTGCCTTCTGACGCGCAGTACCATATTGTAAAGGTATATGACAACTAACCGTTGTCAGTGTCGTGACAGATCATACGCCTAACCGCTGTGTCACTGCAAGCCATTAAATATGACTAGAGAGTTCTTCCGTCCTGGAGAAACATCCATCGCTCCGCTGCAGACGTCTTCATCGAAACCGTGACAAGGGAGGTTAAGGGGTTGTTGATACTTGGCCCAGGTATCACCCCAAGAGTAAGCAAGTCGGGACGGGACGCCTTATTTCCCCTTCGTGGACTACGGTTACTCGGTTCCACCTGCTTTTCCTTAAGTCCAGAGGCAAGGGATGTCACCCCTTTCTATAGCAAGATCCACCCATTTCCGTATCCGAAAATGTAATTTACTTTACTTTACTTTTACTTTTATCTTTTTTTTACTTTACATTACTTTTTTTTATCAGGCAAAAAAATGTAATTTATCATGTTAAATCTGTATGGAAATTAAAGCAGAATCTATTAACGGGCTTGGGTTAGCTATGTATACAGAATTAGGGAATGGTGACAGAAATGAATCATTTTAATACATGGCTTCCTGCACGTCTTTGCGTTAAGTTTAAAGATTATGGATGGAGAGAGTAAACAGCTTTTTTTAGACCAGGGCTTGAAAAAACAAGGGGTTGAAAAAATCAGAGAAGAATTTTGATAGACAATATTTTGATTATGATATTATGTGGGTTGCTTGCTAATTTTGTTGGTAAAAAAGAAACAGGTTAGATATCTAACCTCACCTATGGTCAGACATCCATTATGAGTTACACAAAACTAAAAAAATTGCGGAGCTTCCTAGAATTCACACGCTGGAATACGGACACTACTTCAAGGCACAACGGATTACACGATAGGACACGAAAGGGCACGATAGGACACGAAAGAGCACGATAGGACACGAAAAAGCACGATAGGACATAAGAACCCAACCGACCCACTGCCCTTAGGTAACAATCGTTAAAATGACTGAATTTTTGTAATTTTTATGGTTAGTTGATGGTTGAATAAAAAATGCGTCAGAATCCCCCTTTTTATACTACTCATATATTTCATTTTTGATATATTTTTCTTTGAAAACAGTATTGTTGTGTTTCCTTTTCACCTAGAGAGGTATCTCTGTTATAACAATGAGTGATGTACTTAACGATATCAATAAAATGGCTTGCTTAGATTAACCAAAAAGTAAGTAAAAATATACGTAATATAAAAGATATTAAAGTCATAATGTTGTCCCTAAACGAGAACGAAAAAAAAGCATTATGAAAGAGCAGTGGGATGACTCCCACTTAAAAAACACTAACAATTCGATCACAAATGAAAATATAAAGAAGCACAAAAAGAAGAAAAGAAAATATATAATTTTTCATGCTAGTGATCTGTCTGTATGTAATGGTACTGATTAGTTATCCGGGCTCTTAAGACAAAAAGTGAAACTAGTTCTCCAAAATATTCAAACAGCCAAAGGGCTTTCCACAATCTATTCTTTAAACTCAAAAATACACAACAAAATATCATACACTTCTTCAGCTACACTTCCAATCTCCTCCTTAACATTCTCTTGCAAGGGTTTTTAAAGAATATTTACAATAGTTGTTCAACATCCAATCAGAACTGATTAATCAAAGGCCACTAAATATCACAAGTTCACATAACAAGACAAGCTCAATAAACACACGTGANGAGAAAGGGAGAAAGAGAGAGAGAAAAGGAGAGAGAGAGAAAGAAAGAGAAAGAGAGAGAGAGAGAGAGAGAAAGAGAGAGAGAGAGACAGAGAGAGAGGGAGGAGAGAGAGAGAGAGAGACAGAGAGAGAGAGAGAGAGAGAGAGAGCATAATCAGATGTTTATCTTTAACACTGATGAAGTCGCAACAAAAATCTTGGGTGATAGCACATATCCTCTAGAGCGACCTCAAACAGTTGGATAGGTTAATTAAAAATGATTTAAAGAATTTATTTTCCGTCACAAAACAGCAAAATGGAATTTCCAAACAATCAAGTCGTTTAAACAAAACAAAGAACAACCAAAACCAATCATTAAGTGGTGAGAGTTGCCAGAAAATGAAACTTCTTCTTCTTATAAGTTCCTTGTCTGTAGGCGTTGACTAGCATGATGTTCCAATTGACACTATTCATTGTCAGATGTAAAATTTCACTCGTTTGTATTCCATTCCTCCAGTTGTTTACCACATGCTCGCTCAAATTTCCCAAAATGGTTGTTCGCTGTCCTCCCCTGCTTTGGTTCCTTCCATACGTCCAGTCAGTACCATCTCCATACCCTCCTTCCTCATGACGTGTCCCAAGAATTCTATTTGCCTTCTTCAAACTATCCTCAACAGGTTCTTTTCTGTTCCTGCTCTTCGTAAAACGTCATCGTTTGTTACATGATCATTCCACGATATTCTTAACATCCTTCTGAAGAACCACATTTCAGCGGCTTCCAACTTCTTTTCCATTCCAACTGATATTGTCCAGCATTCAGATCTATACACCAGGGTAGATATTACGCAGCACTCCAATACTCTCATTCTTGTGGACATTGACATTTTCTGGTGTTTGAAAATTTCACCTAGTCGGTCGAAGACATTCTTTGCTAATCCGTTTCTCCGCTTTATTTTGACGTCACATTTACCATTCTGAGTGATGTAGCTTCCAAAGTAATTAAACCTGGCCACCTGCTGGATTTGCTTACTTCCAATGAGTAATCTGCATCTAGGACTTTGTTTCATGCTTACTATCATACACACGGTCTTTTTGCGATTTATTTAGAGTCCCTTCTTCTTACTTTTATCAACTACCTTGTTCAAGAGGTCCTGCAGTCCTTGCTGAGAGTTTGCAACAAACGTAGAGTCATCTGCGAACCTCAGGTTATTCAGGTTGTGACCATCAACACTAATTGGATTCAAGCCTTCCAGTTCTCTGAAGATCTTTTCCCCATGTAGGTTAAATAGGTCAGGGGAAAACACGAAACCCTGTATTACACCTCTCTTGATCTTGAAGTATTGACTCAGTTCATTGACCATACGTATACAAACAGTTTGTTTCCAATAAATGTTGCGGATGAAGCGAGGACCTTTGCCATCTTATCTAGTGGCATCAGGTTTTAAAATGTTTTCTTATGTTGGACTTTGTCGAATGCCTTTGTATAGTCTATAAAACATAGGTATAGATCCTCCTTCATCTTTATTGCTCTTTCATTATTCAAATCATGAAAATGGCGTTTCTGGTACCCGTATCTTCCAATAAGCCACACTGTTGCACCTGGCTTTTTATGTAGTGCGATGAAACTGGAGTTACTTAGATCTCCAGAGATATCTCTACTGTCTGTCACTAGCTCTGTATACCAGATCAGTTAGTTTTTCTATGCAGAAGTCTTCTAGAGATGTCAGCATTTCCGTAACAATCTCGTCAGGTCCAGCAGTTATATTCTTTTTCATTTTCTTTAGTGCTGACTTTACTTCAGATTTCACAGTTATTGGGCCATCAATGTTCTTATTTATGGCTGGTTTGTCCCCTGTTGTCTTTGAACAGTTTATTGATGTACTATGTCCATATTTTCAACACCTTTCCTTTCTCCATGATGATGTTCCGATCTTTAGATTGTTTACAACCAGAGGAAGCTAGAGATCTGCAGCCACTGATTTCTTTGATCTTTTGGTATATCTTTGCGGGAGCTCTTTGTTTGTGTTGTTACATCTCTTCACATTCTGCAATGAGCCATTCCTCTTTCGCTTCTCTACATTTTATTCTGATTAGTTGGTCGGGTGTTGTATATTCCGCACTTCTTCTGTCTGTTGTTTGTTGTCTTTCTTTCATTGGTTCTAAGATCTCTGATGTCATCTATTTCTTTCTAGTTTGTTTTTCCTTTTCCTGTAAGACCTTCTTGCTGCTGAGACTACCAATTCTTTGACGTTTTTCCAACAGGAATTGAGTTTACCTTCATCCTCAAGGTTTTCAAAACGATTCATGACTTCTACGATAAATTATTTTCTTGTTTCTGGATCTTCTATCAATTGTTTATACTGCAGTTTTGGTTCTATCTTCTTTGTCTTTAGTTGTTTCAGCTTCAGTTTCAGTTTGCAGACGAATTGGAGATGGCCAATTCGTGGAACTGGAGATGGCCAATTCGTTGAACTGGAGATGGCCAATTCGTGGAACTGGAGATGGCCAATTCGTGGAATTAGAGTTTGTGCTAGGGTATGTCTGATAATGTTGGACTGCATTTTCGAAACGCTTATTGACAGTTATGTAGTCTATTTGATTCTTTGTTTCCCCTCCTGGGCTTCTCCAAGTCTATCGTCTTCTCAGGTGCTCTTCGAACCATGTGTTAGTCGTAATTTGTTCGTTCGATGTGCATTATTGAACAAACCTCTCTCCTCTATCGTTTTATACACCAAGACCATGTTTTCCTTTGATTTTTTCTTCTTCAAATTGTCCTACTTTTGCATTTAGATCCCCTATTATCAGTATTACGTCTTGTGATTTGCACTGCGGTTGAGCTTTGTCTAATGCTCGTAAAACTCTCCATTTTCCACTTCCTCACTGTCTGATGTTGGTAAATGTGCTGCAATGACTGATATGTTTAACAGTTTTCCTTCGAGCTTCACTAACAAAACTCTCTCTGATAGTTGCCAATACCCTTGGACACATTTCGCACTTTCTTTGTCTAATAATAGGCTCATTCCTCTCCCATGAGTATCTTCTCCCAATTATATCAGTTTTTGATCGTCACTTCTAAAATCTCCGCTATTCTTCCATCTGGTTTTGCATAACCCAAGGATGTTGATTCCAATCCGTGTCATTTCCTTTTTCACATACTCACGTTTTCCAATTAGATGCTCTGTTCTTACATTCTATGTTCCAATTCTGATACTTAGTTGGGATTGCCTAAATCGCTTGATGACGGTCTGGTCCCCCCTGTGGCTTCAAGATTGCCATACCGGGCAAGGGATTGCTCCTTGAGGGAACAGTCCCATTCACGCCGTTTTCTTGGTTTTGGGTTTTCATGATATTCTTGGCAGGATACGGCAGTGGCTTGCCATTGCCTTCTGACGCGCAGTACCATATTGTAAAGGTATATGACAACTAACCGTTGTCAGTGTCGTGACAGATCATACGCCTAACCGCTGTGTCACTGCAAGCCATTAAATATGACTAGAGAGTTCTTCCGTCCTGGAGAAACATCCATCGCTCCGCTGCAGACGTCTTCATCGAAACCGTGACAAGGGAGGTTAAGGGGTTGTTGATACTTGGCCCAGGTATCACCCCAAGAGTAAGCAAGTCGGGACGGGACGCCTTATTTCCCCTTCGTGGACTACGGTTACTCGGTTCCACCTGCTTTTCCTTAAGTCCAGAGGCAAGGGATGTCACCCCTTTCTATAGCAAGATCCACCCATTTCCGTATCCGAAAATGTAATTTACTTTACTTTACTTTTACTTTTATCTTTTTTTTACTTTACATTACTTTTTTTTATCAGGCAAAAAAATGTAATTTATCATGTTAAATCTGTATGGAAATTAAAGCAGAATCTATTAACGGGCTTGGGTTAGCTATGTATACAGAATTAGGGAATGGTGACAGAAATGAATCATTTTAATACATGGCTTCCTGCACGTCTTTGCGTTAAGTTTAAAGATTATGGATGGAGAGAGTAAACAGCTTTTTTTAGACCAGGGCTTGAAAAAACAAGGGGTTGAAAAAATCAGAGAAGAATTTTGATAGACAATATTTTGATTATGATATTATGTGGGTTGCTTGCTAATTTTGTTGGTAAAAAAGAAACAGGTTAGATATCTAACCTCACCTATGGTCAGACATCCAGTATGAGTTACACAAAACTAAAAAAATTGCGGAGCTTCCTAGAATTCACACGCTGGAATACGGACACTACTTCAAGGCACAACGGATTACACGATAGGACACGAAAGGGCACGATAGGACACGAAAGAGCACGATAGGACACGAAAAAGCACGATAGGACATAAGAACCCAACCGACCCACTGCCCTTAGGTAACAATCGTTAAAATGACTGAATTTTTGTAATTTTTATGGTTAGTTGATGGTTGAATAAAAAATGCGTCAGAATCCCCCTTTTTATACTACTCATATATTTCATTTTTGATATATTTTTCTTTGAAAACAGTATTGTTGTGTTTCCTTTTCACCTAGAGAGGTATCTCTGTTATAACAATGAGTGATGTACTTAACGATATCAATAAAATGGCTTGCTTAGATTAACCAAAAAGTAAGTAAAAATATACGTAATATAAAAGATATTAAAGTCATAATGTTGTCCCTAAACGAGAACGAAAAAAAAGCATTATGAAAGAGCAGTGGGATGACTCCCACTTAAAAAACACTAACAATTCGATCACAAATGAAAATATAAAGAAGCACAAAAAGAAGAAAAGAAAATATATAATTTTTCATGCTAGTGATCTGTCTGTATGTAATGGTACTGATTAGTTATCCGGGCTCTTAAGACAAAAAGTGAAACTAGTTCTCCAAAATATTCAAACAGCCAAAGGGCTTTCCACAATCTATTCTTTAAACTCAAAAATACACAACAAAATATCATACACTTCTTCAGCTACACTTCCAATCTCCTCCTTAACATTCTCTTGCAAGGGTTTTTAAAGAATATTTACAATAGTTGTTCAACATCCAATCAGAACTGATTAATCAAAGGTCACTAAATATCACAAGTTCAAATAACAAGACAAGCTCAATAAACACACGTGAAAGAGTAACAGTCAAAAGCTACAATACACGTGACAAGCACACGAAATGGACACGATTGGACAAATACACAGAACAGAAGTTAAAAGTAGCGCAAGGATTGGACAAATACCTAGAACAGAAGTTAAAAGTAGCACAAAGATTAAAAATACTGGCAACCAGGAGGAAAATACCGTTACATGTACTAGAATCTATTCTTACCTCCATTTGTTTCCATTTCGCAGTAAACTGTGAATTTATGTCCATCTTTTTTGTAAAGGGTATAGACGTCGCTCTTAAGGTGTATATGATTATTTTTAAAAAAATCTCTTAATTCCTTGCATGACTGTGCTAAAACGTAATAAAATAATACGTTTTGTAAAGAAAAAAGAAACTCTAATATTTTCGTGGCTTTTCATAACAAACTAGATTTTAATGTCTTATTTTAATAAATCCTAAAGGTAAAACTTAGATTTAGAACAGAAGAAGTGGGGAATCAAAATAGCTATATGTTCACTACTTACTTAGATGAGTCACTGTGTGGACTGTACAACGCATACAAGATAAAATTTATTTTTAATTCAGCGAATTAAATTTTTTTCCTCAATCTGGGTGCCAGATATTATCATATTTTTAGGTGAAGTAGATGGAAAGTATCTGAGATATACTGCATAAAAAACTAACTTTTATAATTACAACATACGATGAATTAAAGTAGTTAGCCTTCTACCATTATTTGAATTAATCAATATACTCCTCGTAGATTATACTATAGATAATCAAAATGTAATTTTCCTGAAATGATTTACAATATTTCTTATCCTAAATGAGACGTAATATTTTATTGCTTGTAGAAATGTAACTTTCCGTTATCAGAGATATATTGTAACAAATTTTTGCGATTTTTAATCGCGAGAAAAAAATTTAGGAAGAAATTAAAGCAGTTCAAGTTGTATGAGTAAGATGACAATTGACACCATTGACTATAGTACTATTATTATTTAAAGCATATACTATATTTTAAATTTATTTTATGTATAATGAATTACAATAATAATAATAATATAAAAGGAGAAATGTTATTTGAAATAAGCTGCAAATACTTTTTAACTACAAATAAAAAAAAATGAAGATAATGAATTAAAAACAATACCAAAAAGGATAAATGCATAAAGTACAAAAGGACCAACACATTATTCTTGTTTTAAGGTGCAAATGTCCTTAGTCTTTACAAATAGAAACATTTGAGCCATATTGTGGTAAATATGTAAGTCACTTTTAAATCTTATGTAGATGCAGAAGCACAGGTAAGTCATTCAAAAACCTAATCCAGCTAAATTATCAAGCCAACATTAAGATAGACTTTATTGTATTACTCACAGTGGAATTGCCAAAAGGAATATATATATATATATATATATATATATATATATACCAGTATCGAAGTAATTATTAGCTATCGACAGTGCTCAATTATGTAAGAAAATTAGAGCTACCATAAACGACAACAACAAAAAATCAACAAAACTTAGTTTAGAACTGTCAGTTTCATGTTTTCACAATCGTCAGCTAAACAAAATGAACATATTTCTCTAGCTTATCTAGTTACAACTAGAACAAATTACAAAAGATATGAAATTATCGTCATAGGATTGATATAACTGGTACAATTGAACTTGACTTACTTGACTTTCGTTCACTCCGACATGGAGCATAGGCCGCTAACAATCTCCCTCCATTTACGCCTTTCCTGGGCTGCGGTCATGATTGTGTGCCAACTATGTCCGCTGTCTTTCATCTGCTGTTCAAAACTTCTACGCCAAGTGGCTCTAGGTCTTCCTCTTTTCCGTCTGCCCTGAGGGTTCTATCGCAAGTCTTGCCGAGTAATGTTGCTCTCGTCTTTCCTGAGGTTATGCCCAATCCATGTCCATTTCCTTTTGTTTATCTGTACTGGTGGAGGAAGCTGTTTGTTCCCATGGGTCTTGATTACTAATACGGTTTGGCCACCAAAGTTTTACGATCCGTTGGAGACATCTGTTGATGAATGACTGGATTTGTCTGTCTTTAACCTTTGTAGTGCGCCAAGTTTCAGCTCCATACATCAGTACAGATTTCACATTTGACTTGAAGATCCTGAGTTTTGTTTTAGTAGCTATCTCTCTTGATCGCCACACTTTGTTGAGGAGGCTGAACGCTGTCCTTGCTTTGGCTATTCTTGTCTTGATGTCTTGTTGGGCCTCGCCGGTCTTATCTACTATGCTTCCCAGATAAGTAAATGACCTAACCTCTTCTATATCCCCGCTTGTTAACCTAATGCTGTCATCCTTCTTTGCATTTATTCTCATGACCTTTGTCTTGTCCTTGTTTATTCGCAGTCTAACTTTTGACTTCCAAGATTTAAGTCTTGTCTTGCATCTGTTGATGTGTGTGTGTGATAGTAGAGCAATGCCATCCGCAAAATCTAGGTAGTCTGGCTGACGCCAAAGGGTTCACTGTATCCCATTACTTTTGTCCTTTATTGACCCCTTCATTATCCAGTCAATTGTCAAAAGGAAGAGTAATGGGGAGAGGAGACATCCCTGTCTTACATCAGTATTGATGCTGAATTTCTTTGTTGCAGTACCTCTATAAAGGACCTGACATGCCATACCCTCGTAGGTGTTCCTTATGATAGCTATGTATTTCTGTGGAATCCCATAATGCGCCATCAACCCCCATAGTGTCTGTCTGTCTAAACTGTCAAACGCTTTTACGAAGTCTATAAAGTTCACATACAGTGAGCTGTTCCACTCAAGAGACTGCTCTATGATGATCCTGAGGGTGGCAATCAAGTCAGTGCAAGACCTTTCGTTCCTGTAACCTGCCTGCTCATAAGACTGATCCACCGATGACTAGGTTGTTTTCAGTGCAGAACAGTCTGCAAACATCTGGCCGTTCTCATTTATGGTATCCAGTCCATGTCTCCGCATGACTGCTGTGTAGCCGTGGTTGCCCTGTCCAATCTTTGCGTTGAAGTCCCCCATTAGGATAACCATCTCTCTCTCATGAGCACCATTTATCACTGTCTGAAGCCTGTCATAAAATTCCTCCTTAACATCTATATCTGCATCATTTGTTGGGGCATAACACATTATGGTTTTAAGTGTGATTCTCTTGTTTGATGTCCTGAATTTAGCAGCTTGCATCCTTGATTGGCTTTTATCCTACAAGGGCTTGTGCTGCTTCTTTTGACAACATGATTCCGACTCCTTCTGTGTGTGGTGCATTTTCTTCTTCATGACCTGCATACAGCAAGGTCTCCCCTGTGCTCAGTCTGGTTTCCCCAGAGTTTGTCCACCTGGTCTCACATAAACCTAGCACTTGCAATTTATAGCTCCTCATCTCCTTTGCTACATTCCCACTCTTTCCTCCTTTGTACATAGTTCGTACATTCCATGTTTCGAATCTGATTAGCTTCCTTGTCGAAAGGAGATTCCATCTTTAGCTTCCCTAAGGCTTTCACTAGCTGACATCATATTTCCTCTTGGAGGAGCTCCTCGACGACGGTTGCCGGTAGTGTTATTAATTGTTTGCGTTTCTGTAATCCCTTTTATCCACTGATGGGGAATTGGCCCACCAGCTTCACGAGAGCCCTGTTAGCCAGCATTACCTGTTTCCACCTCCCACGACGAGGACGTAGGGTTGGACTTTGGGAGGCATAATTGAACATGCACTAATAAAAAGATTTTTAATTGCTCTAACACACCTAATCCTTTGATTTATAATTAGCTAAAATGAATTTATTTTAATGTCTACATTTTGTGATGAGTTCAATACGCTTATGCAACAGTTCCTCTTTGTTAGAGTAATTAAGGATCTCGACCTTTTCTTTGTTGATATGTTTGAATAGGGCTGCGCGTGAGGTATCACCGACCATTTCAGGGTGGGTAGTTCTTTTCTTTCAGGTCCAATACGTACGATGAAAGGGTTGTGCTGTTTCTGTACTTTTCATTTCTTAGCGATTGCTTATGTCTGTTATATCTTGTCTTGAAATCTTTTTCGGTCAACCCAATATAAACTTTCTTTTGGACGTCCGGCGCAGTTACTTCACATTTATATATGACTGATTTTTCTCTACAGTTACCGTCCAAAGGGTATTCATCGTTTTTCCTACAGATACATGGTAACTGCATTTTCAATTATGCCAATTATGTCAATCCCATGAAGATAATTTCATATCTTTTGTAATTTGTTTTAGTTTTTTCGAGATACGCTAGATAAATATGTTGATTTTGTTTAGCTGACATAGTGAAACTGACAGTTCTAAACTAAGTTTTGTTGATTTTTTTGTCGTTCACCATATGGTAGCTCTAATTTTCTTACATAATTGAGCACTGTGGATAACAAATAATGACTTCTATACTGGTATATATATATATTCCTTTTGGCAATTCCACTATGAGTAATACAAAAGAGTCTATGATGTATATGCTTGTGTGTATAACTTAACTGTTAACTTCTCTTCACATGAAAGTTGGCCTGGTTGTTAAACAATATACTCTTAGTTTGGATGTGGTAAGGGAGATAACGAAAGGGTGACGTTGAGAGACAAAAAGGAAAGTGCTGCCAACAGGAAAAAACGAGGAGTGAAAGCTATGCCAGAGTAACCTAGGAAAGTTCCGGATAAAATGGTTTGACCGTGTTTATTCAAGTAAAATGAACATGCCACAAGGAAGAACGAAGGCAGCATGGATGGAAAGACAACAAGAATTAAATAGCTGTGGAATCAAACTAGACCTTTTTTAACCAACTAAAACATTAAATAGATAATTGAAACTGATACATGATAGAAGAAACTGGCATTGCATTGTAAAACACTTATTGCAGTACTAATTGTAAGTTACGTCATAGTGGTAAGTTACGTCATAGTGGTGAGTTACGTCATAGTGGTGAGTTACGTCATAGTGGCGAGTTACGTCATAGTGGTGAGTTACGTCATAGTGGTGAGTTACGTTATGGTGGAGAGTTACGTCATAGTGGTGAGTTACGTCATAGTGGGGAGTTACGTCATAGTGGTGAGGTACGTCAAGTTTCAACATAAGTCCTGTACGACAAAGGTTATAGTTAAATAATTAAAAACATTACGATTCCTTAACCTCCGACTAAGCAGATCTATTAATACATTTGATAGCAATTGGTACTACTATGAACTTTCAAAAGCTGTGTAATGCCAACTTATAGCCTTTAAAACGTAATGTAGCACCGGTGGCTTTCAACTTTCTTAATCAGGCGCACGCATTTATTCTTCTTTCTATTTCTCTATCTCTTCATCTTTCTGTTTCTTTTCTTACCAGCTTTCTCTCACACACCCTCTCTAATTTAAAGTTTGAATTCCTATATATCAGCATTATAAAGGGAAATATTATGTTTTGAAAAGACTTTATTTTTGAAACAAAATGCAAATAAAGTGTAAAAATAATTAAGAACCTTTAAATGTCCGACATTCATAAGGATTTGTCTCGTTGCAAGTATCGACGCAGATTTCCTTCTCGCATGGAAATTTTTTGACGCTTCTACAGAAAGGACCAACCTACAATATGATTTACCAAATATTTAACATAATTAAAATACAATTATTTTAAACAAATCAATCTATCTATTTATCTATCTATCTACCTAACTATCTATCTATCTACATGTCTGTATTCCTATCTATCCGTCAATTATTAACTATTAGCTCACTATTTCGAATTAGTAACAAATATATATATTTATATATATATATATTTATATATAGCTTGAGTATATTTATATATATATATATATATATATATATATATAGTATTAGGAGTAAACTCCGAACAGCCAGATGTTAAGGCTTATATTTTGACAAAATAATAACAAAAAACAAACAAATTTTACACAAACAAATACATGAACAAAGCCATAGAGGAAGTGCTTCAGAAATTTAGATAAGAGACAGACATATATATATATATATATATATATATATATATA
>RDPX01000061.1:2308583-2365960 GCA_003991215.1 Morbakka virulenta | reverse complement strand
ACCAAATATTTAACATAATTAAAATACAATTATTTTAAACAAATCAATCTATCTATTTATCTATCTATCTACCTAACTATCTATCTATCTACATGTCTGTATTCCTATCTATCCGTCAATTATTAACTATTAGCTCACTATTTCGAATTAGTAACAAATATATATATTTATATATATATATATATTTATATATATATATTTATATATATATATATATATATATATATATATATAGTATTAGGAGTAAACTCCGAACAGCCAGATGTTAAGGCTTATATTTTGACAAAATAATAACAAAAAGCAAACAAATTTTACACAAACAAATACATGAACAAAGCCATAGAGGAAGTGCTTCAGAATTTTAGATAAGAGACATATATATATATATATATATATATAAATATATATTTATATATATATATATATATATATATATATATGATTGATATTAATCAGCAAAGCAGAGTGACTGTGACACTATTAATTTCGTAATTTTGGGATTTCCTTAATATTTATGCAGCGATTCGGGGAAAACATGTTAGTTTTACATTCATATCAAATAGCGTGAATCTAAATTGTGTGCAAAAAAGGAAACGTTGACAGTGATACCGTTTACGTAATGGAGGACAAGTATTTGAAGAAATTGAAAATAAATGGCTTTAGTAAGGTGGAAAACGTAAGAAGGAAGATAAAATTTTGCATGAGGCATAACAGCTGCCAATTATCGTTGGTGGAATTACACCTCTAACAAAGCTCATAGTTTCTGATTACTGGCATTGGAAACGAGCCCCCTACAGCCTGCATGAATATAATTAAAAAGAAGATGATAATGTGGATGAGAGACTTAAACAGGGGTGAAGGAGGATTCATCAAAGAACAACTTTCATTATTGTGGTTTAAACACAGATGTGACATAATGCTGACTACACAAATAAAGACGGTGTAGGCAATAAAATTGATGAAAATAGTCACCAAGTTAAAGTGTTACAAAACGTTCTATCATCTTCTTTAATGACCCATAATTGATAGTATTGATCAGTAGAAGTTTACGGACTTCACTATTTTTGATTGATTGAATCTAAAATTTTTTGAATAAGTTTCTTTAAATATTACCTATTTGTACTCAATAGATTTTTAAATCAACGAACATTCTGGCCAGTCATAAAAAATTAAAGAAAACACTTTTCAGGATTTATCATCCGAAAAGGCACGTTAGAATGCTTAAAGGAAGCAGGCAATGGGAAGAAAGCGTTTGGATGACAAATAGCAATATTTATCAGTCAAGCAAGGGCAGCTTAAAATTCAACAATCCATATTACTTACAATCTATTTAGAGCGAGCACATTGAGGCAAAGAATACCTTGGATAACTAAGGTAGTTGGCAGAAGAACTCGACCACCTATATTAATTTAGGCAAATATGTGCACAGAAGGGTTAAAAAATCTATAGATTTTACTTCAAAAAAAGCCATATTTCTGCACAGTCATGGTGGTCAAAGTTAACCATATTGAGGTACAATAAGATTGAGATTTTCGTTTAAAATTTGGGTATAAATAATTCAACATCAGTAAAAACTGAGAAATGTCTTAAGTTAGAAAAGGCACCTTTAATTTTCTTGTGTTTGTTAATAAAGTCATTTATATTACTTATAAAAGAAGGCGACCTCTAAACAAGTAGGAGGAGAAAGTGATCTAGATAATCCGAAATGCCAATGCACCTATGACTTGACCCTGTTCCTTTGCAATGAAGGGAAATACATGAAATAATATTTTTAAAAAAATATGGCCAACTGTTAAGCAAAGAAACTCATTCTTTCCATTAGCAATTGCAAATACATTTTTCCTTGGATTTGGGATAAATTTCATCCTCCACTTCCAACTTTTTATTCAACCCAATAAAGTTTCTTATAGTCTCATTGATAATGTGGCAACCTACTAATACAGGTTTGGCCTCCAAAATGTTTATTGGTTTCGATGTCTTTACAGTATATACTTTTCAGGCACTTTTGCCAAGACATCTTCCTCCAACCTTATATTTCAAAATTTTATTTTATTTGGATGTTACTGTTCAAAACTTTATTGAAATTGCAAAATGTATTTTCGACATTTAAATACTATGACGAATGGATAACTTGTCGTGGGCCAGATATCAGTCCATTATGCTGATAAGATTCGGCATTGTAACTACAAAACTCAATTAGACTAGTTCATGTGCCTAAAATGGCAAACGTTTAATTCTTAATTTGGACAATTACGAAACTATGAATCCTTATATGTAAACAAGAAGAAAGAATTATTTTTAAACAATTTTTTGTCACCTTCTCTGGTAAGGATTGCAGTATTGTAAGATTGTTCTTATCTAACCTTTTTTGGACTCAAATTAAGTATTCTGTTGCCATCAATTTTACTTTTACTACAACAAGCATTCTATGTAATGTTGATTAATTTTATTCTTATTAAATTTATAATTAGTTAAAGTTGAAGTCTATAGCTATTTCAGTTGAGGGATTTCATTCTATAAATAATTGGTTGGTTATTCATGGCTTAATATAAAGTTTTAATTAATTAGTTTTAAAGCAATGAAATATCTAATGATATATTTCATGACTATATCAAAACATATGACTGAAAAATTAGCTTTTACTTAATAGTTAAATTTCCTATCTAGTTATAATACGAATTCTAAACGCATAATGAATAAGAAAATTTGATTTCAGTGCTTACCCTATTCTTCTGAAATCCAGTGTCGTAGTACCTGTATGAAGAATTGAACACAAGAGCACTTTTATTTTGGATAGAATCAGCTTTATACAAGGTACATAAAACTGTTCTCCTATCCACATCCATGACATTAAATGACCTACATTTTTTATTTTTTAAGCAAAGAGCCATGCATTCATCATCATTTTCTGCTTTGTGAGAAGTAATACCTGCACTGGTATCCGTAAATATGAAATTTCCAATGGCATAGAATATTGTATGCTCTTTACAAGGAATTCTCAGAATGTTCGATAAACAAAATATATATTGTACAAAAAAGCCCATTAAGAATGGTAAAAATTCCATCTTTCTTCAAAACATTGAAAATGTCGGCTAGAAGAATACATCCTGGCTCTTTCTGCTATAGTTGTATACCACAGGTGGCATAATTCAATATTTGGGATAGAATATGCTGACCAAAACAACCTGAGGAACGTGCACAATTAGTCTCATGTTTTGTTTCTTTTCAGGCACCTGTATGAATTAACTAATTAAAAATATCTTTCTTAACGTAAACAAAAGCAAATAATTGATTAGAAACGTTTTAGTTTACTTAAAAGCCTTCCTCAATACAATGTTTCAAGTGTAAATAATTTTATAGTAACTAGCCATAGGTCTTAAATTAGCAAAGGATAAGGTACAAAAAAGTATCGTTTACTAATGATTGAGTCATTCAATTGTGATAGGGTAATTGTCTTCAAACAAAACACGTTTAATCATAAAATAATAGGGTAAAATTGTCATGAGAGGCAGGTTACTCACATAATGAGATTGACTTTCAGCTATTGTTTTCAGCTGATCAGCTTGATCTACTTTCAGTAACGGCTGTGTTGAAATGGAAGTATTGTAACGGAAGTAGTGTTTCGTGTGTGTTTATCAGTCATGAGTGGTTTTTATTTGTATTTTACAATGTAAAAACACCTATTTTATAAGCACAACACCTATAATTATCAATAAAAACAATTCGTCAAGCTCAGTGATAAAATTGTAGACGGATTGATTTGGATGTACATTCAGGTAGTTTAAGAGTAGGGGACACGAGAGCATTGTTATAAACATTTTCTCGTTCTTTCAACTCTTATAATACTCTCCATGTAATGGTAATAATTTTTTGGTTAGTCAATCATTTTATGGGTTCTATATGATTTTTTTTACTACTACAATGTGTTTATTTTCGGTCAATCATCAAATATTAGTCACTTACTTGAATCCATAGCATGGTTACCATCGGATTCGCCTTTCAAAATTATTATATATTCATAATCTCATTATGTCATCAAAATTCGATAACTAAGGGATTCTCCACTAACATGCTTAAACATGTTTGAACTTGCTTTGTATTCAAGGTTAGTTAAAATACCAGATTCTCTTAGAGCCATGACATTGCAATAATATAACTGGCCTGCATTTAAAAGCTTTTTCTCAAAGGTCGAAGGTTTTTCAATTGGTTTGTGTATTTTTTAATGCGCTGAATAAAAAAATATCATTCATTTTCTTTGGTCAGGTCAAGATATGATTAGTGCACGTTTTCAACCTTGAGTAGTGCTAGATTTGAGGAAAACAGGGCTGTGGCTGGCCCAATCTTTGTTTTTATATAGAAAATGAAACTGGAGCAGCGTCAATCTGAAACCGAAACTGCATCTGTCTTTAAGTTTAGGAAACTAAAACTGAAGCTTTTTCTGTTTAAACCTGGATGGTCATCTATTGTTTAACAGAGCTGAACTCAAGTCAACGTGACTTGAAATCGCGAGGAACAGATGTAATGTTGCTTTTAAGGATTTTAGATTTAGATAAAATGGATCACAAATGTACAAATCTTACTGACAGGTTCTATTATATATGTGGTAATGTGATTCTTCCTAGTCACCTTGCAAAAATAACTGATTTTGTGAAGAAGGCATGTCATGCTTACTTTGGAGTTAAGCTTTGAGACCAGACCAGGCCATTTGCACCCCAGTTTAGCAACAAAACATGTGTTAAGAACGTGCCTGATTGGAGAAATAACAAAAGGAAAAGTATGCCATTCGCTGTTCCTATGGTGTGGAGAGAGGGTAAAGATAAAGATCATGTAACAGATTGCTATTTTTGCATGACTTATTCCTGAGAACAATTTACTGGCACTTTGAACAGCATTCTACTGGTATCGAAAACGTGAAAGAGAATTTAGACAGTTTTCCACAACCAAGAGAGAATCATCTTTGGTTTACTGCTATAACATGCCTGGTTTGATGAAATCAATGGGAATGCACTCTGTTGCTACGGAATGCAGACTTTTCATCAACTCGTCCAGCAGAAGTCTCAAGGTAGTTCTCGTTCATCGTGGAAATGGATACTCTTCGGTTCCAATTGTTTATTCTGTGCGAATGAAAGAAACCCATGAACCACTTGCTTTCTGCTCTGAACTACTATGACCATGGTTGGTTGATCTATGGAGGGTTTTAAGATTGTTGGATTAATTTTAGGACTACAGAGTGATTACTCAAAGTGTTCATTCTTTATTTGTTTGTAGGACAGTCGGGTTGGTCAACATGACATCAGACAAGAATAACCGCCAAGACAAGGCCTGGAAACTGGTTTGCCAAATGTTCAGCCTTGTCCTCTTGTAGAAGCAAACAAGATATTACTTCCATTCTTACATATCAAACTAGGAATTATGAAGAACTTTGTAAATGCAATGGACAGGGAAGGGAGAGGGCTTACTTTCCTTTAGCAGAAGCTTTCTCGGATAAGCTTTGAAAAGCTCAAGGCTGACATTTTTGATGGACCTCAGATGCTGAATATCATGCAGGACTCAATTTTCGATGATATGCTGAGTGCAGCTGAGCTATCTCCTTGGCTGTTGCTCAAGTCAGTAATTTCATATCATCCTATAGATTAAAGTAAACAACTCCTTTATTGTTTTTCATGTATGCTTCTACAGGTATCATTTATATCGAACTGTGCTCAGTGTTATTGTACTTATTTACCAATTTAGGTAGTATGCCAACATACTGTGTATTACCTTGGGTAAAACATATTTCCACATCTTGATTTTAATTGTTCTGCTCCATCGTTCAAAAAGAGATGACTTTTTTCATTCTTGGTAGATGTTTATCTAATATGTCTTTCTATCCTGGAATTTTACCTTTCTTATAGACAGATTCAAATGACTTGGTTATAGTTTCACCTTTTTTATCCTTTAATGGGTCAATCCAACCAAATTTTAGAATACATCAATAATCATTAAAAGATATTTTTAGCCTTTTTTCCACTTACTAAACTGTTTACATCAAAAAGGTCTGCAGCCCATATTTCGTCTATATGATTTACAATAACATGCCGTGTCTAAAGTTTTATAGGTGTATTTATTTCACCAGCTAGTTTTTTCTGCCAATTTTCTTCTCTCGACAGCTTTTTCGTTTTTTCGTAACACCCAGTCCTTGTACAGCTGTTGCCCCCCCCCCTATCGCCGATCTTTAATTAAACGGAATATCAGATATGTTTTTTAACATTCTGTTGTCTGCCATATCTTTATCTTGCAAAGTCTTTGAATTACTGTAATCGATATCATGACGACGGCAAATCGCTTTAAGTTTTTTTTATAGGTTCAAGATGCTTTATTTGACGATAATCTTTCTTTAAGCTTCCAAAATCGCCATAGTTGTATTTTTAACACTAGGTGCGCGCATATGTAATTCACCTAATTTTGTTAAATGCTTTTGAACACTTACAAATCCACCTTACCGTTGTCTTACAAACTGAACAAATGATCAACTTCAAAATGATCAATCAATTGATTTAGCATCGTTTCAATCAATGTTCGGAATTCTCTATATTGATCGGTCGAGAAGAAAGAATGGATACCTCAGATCAACTATCATTTCTTTATACTCTGTAAGGCAATCCAGCAGCTGGATACACTATGTTTGCATTGGTTCTACACAGTGAAGAATTAAACTTTGATGTCTTTGGTGATAGGGCAATCGTTCGATCTTAAAAAAATGAAATTATGGTCCTTAGAGCTTAGTTTAAGATTTTTATCTAATGTATTATATATGATAGAATGCATTGGTTTTCTTTAACAGATAATTAAAACGCAAAAACTGGCTAAAGCAATTACGGAAAAGATAGCCATTGTACTGAGATTATCAGATATTTTTTGAACGCAACCGACGATGTGAAAGCCTTTTCTCTTCTTTAATGCACCTTAGCAAGAAAGCGTTGACTACAGTAACGAAAACTGTTTCAAAAATCCTTCCTGAGCTTGCTACTGGTGCTTTCTAGTTTTGGAATAGAAAAGGTAATACGTTCCAGCTAAAAAAGTGGTTTCCTGATTTCGTAGGATAAGATCGATCAATTGGTTGAACATTAAAACCTCCGAGCGAAGAACAGAAAGAACAGATAATGACAGCAATTCAAACTAGTGGACAATTATTTATCTGGCTAACATTGAAGCATAAAGGTGGGTTTCTTGGAACGCTTTTAGCAAGCATCGGTTTTCCGTTGCTGTTAAAAACTCTGACGGGCAATGATCTCCAGAATATAGCTTCGGTTTATAGTGTTCCAAAAGTACCACCCCCACCCTCTGCTACCAAAACGTCCAGTTCAGGGGCGGTTTTACAAAATCGTTCTTATTATAATATATTAGTACCACATGACCCTCCCTTTGTGCTGAGACTGCACTATGTAGGGTCACTGTCCTCAAGTGGCGGATAACAGATTGCACAGATGGAACAACGCAGTCAAAGGGGAAAAAAACGGCAGAAAACCATGGTCCTCCAAATCTGGGTGTTTGCCAGAAGGCCGACTACCCACTCCCATAAAAAAAGTAACTATTTGAAGAAACTACTGACAAGTAAACAAAAAACCCTGGAATGAGAGAGGATTGCCGACACCGGCATCATGACTATAATAGGTGAATGGCTACGGGAAGCTCAGCGTCTGACAATGTCTCTTTAAATTGCCAAAATAACATTCATTATTGGACATTGGAATGTAAGAACGATGAACAGAGGAAGAGCCAGGGGATAAATAGCAGGAGAGATGGAGAGATACAAGCTTGAGGTTGTTTGGGTCAGTGAATGTAGGTGGGCAGGAGCAGCAATAATGAAGCTGGTGACAGGACAGACACTGATTTAAAGTGTAGATAAGGAACTGCACGAGGGTTGGGTTCCCATCATGATCAACCAACAAGCAGTGGGATTCTTCATGGAATGGAACCCAATCAACAACAGGATCATAACAGCCAGATTNATCATCTCTTGATTAGCAGGAAGCGGAGATCATTTGTACTGGATTATTGTGCACAGAGATGAAAGGACATCAAAAGCGAACAATTCTTTGTGATCACCAACATCCAGCTCCGCCTTAAGACGCACAAAAATAGGAACAAGGTCAAACCGATGATCGAATTTGTCCAAATGAAGGATGAAGAAACAAAGAGGAAATACTGCAAGACATAGAAGAGTAAGCTGGAAAAGAACAGAACTAAGACTGAGAATATAGAAAAGGTGCTGGAACAATAGAGGAGTGCCGATGTCATTGCGACAGAGGAATAGCTTGGATTTAGGAAAGAGAAAAGCCAACCATGGACCAGTGGCAACACATGAAAGCTGATAAGACCAGAATTGACAGCACATATTCAAAGAGGATAAACAAGAAGATGAAGGAAGAATCCAGGAAAGAAAGATGGAGGAGCATTCTCAGGAAGTGCTCTACAGAGATGCACCAGAAGAACAATCACAAGAAGAAGAGGAAGAGGGAGAAGAACTTGATATTTGTCTCACTCCTGGCATTGTCACATTTGGCACATTCCAAGATCTGTTATTTTCGGAATACTGAATAACATTGCTAATTGCTCCCAAATATCATTATCTGTCACCTCGTTCATAACAAAGCCATTGAATTCCCCACCCTGCTTTTGTCTCACACATCCAAAACTTTTAAAGTTATCCGAGGAAAGTTAGCAGTGTTGTCTAACAGGTCATTTTATGTTACTTTTAAACTATATATTGAAATTCTGTTGCGAGTTTGTGGATGGCAACTCCAGGAAATTGCCTTTGTTAATGATGTCATTATCCTTCATCATACTATCACCAATGGTCTTTCTGAGCTTGCCATTGCCTTCTCATCTATGTGATGGTTCTCAAAGTTGACTTTAGTGACATAGTTTAGATTAAAATAGACTAATCTAGCTGACTGGGTTTGCCTCTACTCTCCACAAAGCTTACCTAGTAAACGAGTTCTTGTGATGTTCTTGAATTGAATGTTCCCAAGGATATGGTGGTGCATCCTTTTAATTCTTGTAAGGAGTTTTGATAAGTATAGCACACCTACCTTGCTTTGTTGCCATAGAAACATTACCCAAAATAATCAATTTTTGCCTTGGAATGTGCCCAAAACGGGATTATATCTATCCAGTCTTGTTTGCAATAGCATTTAATATTTCGAGGGGCACCCATTTTCTTGGTAATCATGTCCTGGTCATTTGTTTGATATGGGGTCTCTCTTTTCTATTAAGGCGGCCTTTTCCTCTGTTGCAGGTTCCTCATTTGTACTATCAGCCTCCAAGACAATGTAGGGCTCATTCTTATGTGATTTACTTCCTGAAATAAGAACTGAAAAAACTAAATTAGTTTAATCCTTGGGAAGACAGGGGGTTCGTCATTTGAGGGTATGGTGCAAGGAAAGAAGAGAAAATATAATTATGCAGCTATCCCTCTTAAGAATGTACAGATTTGGAAAAGGGCCACAGGGCTCATGTCACCAATATAATGCTAATTATATTGCGATACTACTACCTAATTTTTGTTTCTGTCTATAAGATTCTGTTTGATTAGAGTTTCTGGTCTACTTATGCTCTGGCAATGCTTTACACTGTTTGTATGTACAATCCACAGAAGTGGTTGGGACATTGGCTCTATCTGTTTTCCTTGAAAGATTATAAGATCATTTCAGTTAAAAGTATTTTATTTGTGAATTTAAAGAATGATTTTCAAAATTGAATGGATAAAAAATAGAAATACTAACCAATTAAGAAATCGGTAACTCACGTTACTTGTTTTTTTGAGAAAATAATTTGTTAAAGGTTATTTGACTTTAAATATTGATGCTATTATACAAATTAGCATTTTACATGAAACATGGAAAGTTTCCTCAGTGCCTTTTGACATCACAGCAGCAGNTTAATAAATGCACTGTACTGAGTGTACTCGTATGTATAGTTGTATACTAAAACTCTGAATGACGAGAAGTTTCATTGTAACGAAATAAATGCGATATTAAATCTTCGATCGGATCTAAAACGACTTGATCTTGGTCTTGATTGACACAGTCTCAAGTTATTTTAAAGAAAAAACTCATCACATCTGGAGGATGTAGCGATGTTGAGCCCGGCCTAATGGGAAAATAATGGATAGTCATTTTCATGATAAATGGTTTGTTTTTAGAACTGTCAGGTGTGCCAGGAGCTCGTTGCGACAATGCGTCATTGGTATGTTATAAGAGTCTAAAACTGCTAGGAATGAACTTCCTTGAATTTTATTTCAAATAAAGGACATTTCCTCAAATTTCTAAAGTATTAAGGACAATTTAAAGGATTTTCTCAAAATAAAGGACAATAAAGGACAAGGAAAAAATAAAGGACAAGGCTCTGAAATAAGTGACTGTCCTTTGAAATAAAGGATATCTGGTCAGCGTAATTTACGATCAATATCACAGCTAAGGAAGAGCTTGTTTCTCAGTGCTTTTTTAATCCGACTCTAAAATTATCTGTACCAAGCCGAATTAACATCAGGCACAAAAATGTTTGTGTAAACAAAATTAAAACATATTCTTTGAATTAGAGATCGGATTTACCTCTAGCAACTTCCTTGTTTCCAATTCTCTCTTTGGCAAGTGAAAAATCAGAATCTTAACAAAACAGACCCCTTTGAATATAGCCACAGTTAGTTTGTTTGACCATTTGTCTCTCTTCTGCTATGGTCAGGTCAGAGAACTTGTACAATTCCTATTTAACTGGTTGGTTTGGATTATGTTTCCAATGTTTCTTGGTAAGCATAAAAGGGGTATGTATATTTTGCAATGAAGTTTAAGGAGGCAATCATAAAAGATGTGTTGTTCTGTTACTTTATTCAGTTATACTAAAGTATGTGGTGGATATTAAGTAATAAGCAACAGGATATTATTGGTTCAAGGGAAAAGGAGCAGAGGCAGGCAGTCTGCCACTTGCTATCTGTCTCTGTCTCTCTGTCTGTCACTCACTATCTGTCTCTGTCTGTCATTTGCCATCTGTCTCAGTCTTTCTCTCTGTCTGTCACTCACTGTCGGCCTGTCTGTCTCTCTGTCTGTTACTCACTATCTGTCTGTCTGTCTCTCTGTCTGTCCTTCTGTCTGTCCCTTTCCATCTGTCTCTGTTTCTCTCTCAAAATAATTCATCCTGATTCCTCTAGCCAAGGCAAAATCGTTTCATTTCAAATTTAACAGTATTTTAATTAGTATCGCTTCAATCCACGGACACAGCAAGGGACAACGTGACAATAATGAAATCTTTGCTCAGTTGGATTTATAGCAAAAGAAATTCATTATTTTGCACTTCTTCTTTTGTTTGTTGTCATAAACAAAAATCTTGTACTTCATGTTCACTTTGTTAGTTTTCCATGTGCACGCTGCATGATTCTCATCAAAGTAAACCCCAAGAGTATTATTAATTATGACCTTGAAAAAAAGACAGGCAGTAGTGGATGGAACAAGACCGCAAGAAGAAGAAGAAACAGGGTATTATTGGTCATAATAGAAGATTATTACAACTGCATAGAGATTAATGCTTTTTTTTGAAACCTTAATGAGGGCCAAATTTCAGGGTAGGTCAAGTTAAGTCAATATCAAAATGGATGATATCAATTGAAAGCTGGGATGTGACACTGAAGGTAAAGCAGTAGTTTCTTATGGGATTGGTGAGTCAAACGAGCTTGTAGACAGATGGGTCTGTTGGCCTGGTTTAATATGTAATGTTATCATGCACACATAGTCCAAGAATAGCCTAAAAGACTGTACACTTGGAAAATTTCTGGAAGCCTTTCAAGGAATTTTTCAATATATTATGATCAGTAAGATTTTTAAAAGATCTAAAAAAGATGCAAAAACGGTCAGATTATGGAAGTGATCATCAAATATTACAAAATAGGACAAAGTTTGTTACTAATTGATACAGGTATTACAAATTGTTACTGTTTAGAACCCAACAATATCAACGTCAATGATTTCTACGAGAGCGATAATAATGGGAAGATAATTTAATCTCCAATAGATTTTTTACTTTCTTTGCAATTTTTTTACCGTACTGATATTTTTTATGTAAACATAGCTTTTGTAAAAAATTCAGTCGAGTTCCAAATGAATAACAGACCACAGAATAAAGCAAAATATCTGACGATACAGGTGTTACTATCCAAAGAGAGAGAGAGATTTAATAAATATATTTTATCATTTTGATTGATAGAAATGTACAGCTGAAATATATTTGGTAAACAAAACATTATAAGGTTATTCAAAGTATAGTCATATGCAGTCCTTCTATTTGTACTTGATAAACAAGATTTTGTAGAAATGTCAACTTGCGTTTCACAAATTATTGTTTTATTCGGAAGGGTTTTACAACTTCATCAAAATACCGCCTTTCTTCAAATAGTGTTCTTCAGTAAGTTGAAGGTTAACAGAGAATATCGTTATTATTATTATGTAAATTATTTATTATCTGTATTTATCAAACAGTAACAAAGAAGAGACGTGGCTTAATGGTTAGTGCAACTGTACAGTAACCAAGAGTTCCGGGTTCGAATCCCCAAGCTGTCGAGGAGAATTTGGAACTTTGCAAAGAAAAAAAAAGAGCCATTGGTTGGCGTCAGGAAAAGCATCCGGCTGCTCACTGCCAAATCAAAGTCCCTCTAAAGGGCACCGTCTGAGCCCCAATTGCTGGGGGAAAATGACGTTAAAACTAAATAGAATATCAAACAGTAACAAAGGAATTTCGAAAAGACGTGACAGTGACTGCCGAGAGAAAGACAATTTGGTTTGTAATCGAAGCTTAACTTGTAAGTTAAAGGTCTATTCCTAACTTTGTTAAGGAACCATGCAAGAGGCAATTTATGATATAAAAAGACTAGAAGGGAAGTAATTTACAATCTTGCAAATTATTAGTTTATACAAATTTATGTATTGCTGATGCTGGTTTACAAGGTCCTTGCATCTTATTATTGTGCCTCCAATTTGTAATTCCTGACCCAATTAGTAATAGAAATTGCCTCATTTTGTAATATCTGTCCTGATTCGTGATACACTGTGGCTTAATTTGAAATATAAAAGTTGACTTAATTTTTGATAATTTTTTCTAAGGCATTACGTATTTCAAGCAATGTTCGGACAACTATTTTTCACAACAGACACCATTTTTGTAGTATTGAAGCATTCTTTTTCAGTATTCTTAACCTTGGTTTCAACAATAACCACTTTTAAAAAATAAAGAAATTTTACAAGTAAATTTTTAAAATTGTTGATTAAATTTCACAAAGCAAAGGGAAAAGGTTTTGCTATTAATGATCATGTATGAAAGATTAATTTTTCGAAATTTCTTCACACTAAAAATTATGAAGTTAATGTAGGACGATGATGAAACGTTTTAATATAAACAAAAATTAGAAACATCTTGTGATTTATTTTGTCATAACCGAAGTGGGTCGTGTTAAATAAAGTAAGCCTGTGACCGGAAAACTTGTTAATGATTTCAAAAAGGCTTGTATCTGCAATAAAATTTCCAAAACAGAATATTGTTGATCCTATAATCTTCAATAAAAAATCAACGATGAATGATCCTAGCTTTAATTTAAATAACAAAATTGAACATTCAAAGTTCCAGCTTCTACTTTTTTTCAAATCTGGATTTTATGGCTTTTTTGTTTTCAAAAAAAATCCCTTATGGAATACCAGGAAAATGCCTCTGGATGTAGAACTAGCCAGGCACTGCTCCAATTGGAATGTTGAAGAATTCGTCAAAGTTCAGTTACTACTCCACTTGTTGACCAAAATGATCTAATCAACTTTTGTACATGTTGAGGATGCGAGGAATAAACTTCTATTGTGGGGTTGGATTGATATTTTTTCTCTAACTGATAATTCAGTAATTCACTACAAAGCAATTAAGATATAGAATACAGATTAAAATATGAACGTTTATTTACAGGTTGAATACATAAAAACAACTTAGGAGTAATAATTTCGACCTCAAATGTTTTTACTTACATCGAAATTGTCCCACAATAATCTTGGCAATAGGCAATGAGATAGACTTAGTCTGTGGCAACGGCATCAGGCTTTGTTATTTCCTTGGCTAACTGTTGCAGCTATCTGAGTTTAATCAAACTATCTTCGTTATTTATTCTTTACTGAATTTCTATCTAATNAGATAGACTTAGTCTGTGGCAACGGCATCAGGCTTTGTTATTTCCTTGGCTAACTGTTGCAGCTATCTGAGTTTAATCAAACTATCTTCGTTATTTATTCTTTACTGAATTTCTATCTAATGCCCTTTTATGGAATTACTTCTTAAAATGGTAAGCTAATTCAAACTTCAAATGCATTATACTTAACTCTAAATATGGTAAACAAATCGCTAACTCTACTGTACGGCTAAATATAGTAAAAGTATGATCATTGAAACAATTCCTCGTGCAATAACCATATTTGGCAGTCATAATGTTCCCTTATGCGGTTCGTGCTGTGTTGATGGAAGTCTGATGACGTCAAATTCTTTTGTCTATTGGTAAGACGATCTCTTGTCACAAATAATAGAGCTTAAAAGGGGTTTTCTTGTGCGCTGTTTGTAACAGTACATTCACTGATATGGTATAAATGATTTTACGTGGTTCTGACAAAACGACACCCCTGGGATGCTTGAAATACGTATTTCCTAAACAAAAGTTATACAAACCGGGGCAATGGAGTATTGCAAATTTGGGCAGCTTTTTTATTATCATGGTTTTTTATAAATTCGGCTAGAGCGGGGTGTAAGACAAGGATCTGTGATGTCACCAGACTTGTTCAATTTCTATAGGAACTTAATTTTGAGACATCTAGAAAAGAAGCGTTTTTTCCACATCGATAGACATAACATTACGAACATCAGATATGCCGAGGACACGGTACTAATGGCAGAGTTGCAAGAAGATATTCAGAGGCTTCTGGGTGTTGTATTATCAGAGAGTATAAAGAACAGTCCGAGTATTAATTGCACAAAGACGAGATGTATGGTCATATCAAAGAGAGACAGCTAAGTGTGTAGTCTGAAAGTCGACTACGAGGTTATAGAACAAGTTCCATCCTTTAACTATCTAGGAAGTTTCTTGACAGATGATGCTCGATGCGCTCAAGAGATAAAGAGACGAATTGTCCTGGCAAAAATGAGCTTTATGAAGCTCCAAAAGATACTCGGTAACAGCAAATATATCTATGCCAACAAAGCTAAGAATGGTCAAGTGTTATGTTTACCGAATGCTAACCTGCTGCACTGAGACATGGACACTAACACCAGAGTCACAATGGAACCTGGAAAGCTGTGAAATGTGGTTTTTAAGAGCGATGCTGAAGAGCAAATAGTCTGACAAAGTGAAAAACGAAGAAGTTTTTAGGCGAGCCCAAGTGAATCGGCACCTGATAAAAGAAATTCGCGCACAATAGCTGAGTTTCTTAGAACACATCATGGGAAAAGAAGGTCTGGAAGAGGTGGCAATAACAGGGAAGATAAAAGGCAAGCAGAGCAGGGGCAAGAATGGTATCCACCGTACTGGTGTTGACCTTTTAAGGATGACAAGAGATAGGAGAGGGTGGCGAGAGATGATCACCTACGTCCACAGTAAAAAATGGCACCTAAAGAAGAAGAAAGTTAGATATTACAAATTGTGACAAATTTTATTACACATTGGATCAGATATTAAAAGTTAGAACAAATTTCACTACAAATTATAGACGGTATTAGAAATTGAAGCACAACACGAAAACAATTTTGATATTTTGTGGCTTTTTTGGCAAACAACGAGTGTTATTGTGGGAGTTCTTAACATAATTAAACCACACTACAAACTACACTTAGCGGAACCCATTTATTATTTATAGTTTCCTGTCTTACTGCAGTTTATTTGATATCAAAAGAACTTTTCGATAAGTAGTATTTTTGAGAAACCCGTTATTTAGAAACAGAGAATAAAGGCATTTGAAAAAAATTAGAAAAATTAAACCACTGGGACTTCACTATATTTCTAATTTTAGAAAACTTTTTTACAAGATTAAAACCATCTTATATTCATGTTAAAATTGAAAATTACGCATTTTTCAACAGTTTTTTTGCCATTTTTATAAGAACCAAACCTTGATACACTTTTTTCAATATCTTGTTGGAGACATTATTGACGAAAACATTCTATTGACAACGGGATTCTACGGGTACATCTATAACAATCAAATATTATCACCAAACATAGATTAAATTCTAAAACCTATCGAATACGTGCCTGGTATTCTGTCTATTTAAGGAACCACACAAATAAATTATGGAACTGGTACTGGTCTTTTTCAAAATGCCCTTTGATAAGAATTTGTTTTGATCAAAGTATGAAGATGTTGATTTTCCAATTCCAATTGCTTGATTAAAACTCTTTGACATGTACCAGATGTTAAATGAAGTGCATGAATGGAACGCCAGGAGGTCACATAAAAGTTAACTACTTTGGAGCAGAATAACACAAAACGGTGCTGGAAATACAGAATATGGAAATTGGAAGAGAAAACTAAAACTGCAAATGAATCTGTCAACCATTAAAGATATATAAAAAAAATGTAATGGCTTTTTCTAAGTAATCAATATTTAAAAAAGGAACTTTTTCATCATAGGCAATTTTGTATTGAAGCAGTATTGGATCTGTATTAGTTTTTAAATTGTTAAGAAATACTTCAAACATTTGGTACTTGAGTTGCTTAAAGTTTTCCTTAACATTTTGACAAAGTAGATGAAAAAAACAGTTGCTGGTAACGACGAAGGAGTGCTATATAAGAAGATTGTATAAACAGAGCCACACCAATAATTAAATGATGTTTTATCTATAACCAACAATTTCTGTTGATATAATGTAAAATATTTGACAAGATCAGGGGTTTTTTCTTTTACTTTAAGGTACGCCTGTTACAGCTCAACCAAGAGTAAATTTGTATTTTTTCAATAGCAGTACTTGAATCTGTTCTAATAATTATCCCTACCACTGGCTCAAGAATATGCCAAGACTAATGAGGCAGGACAAGGAAAAATACATCAATGAACAATGCTCACAGATAGAAGAAAACTTTATCACCAACTCCATCTAAGACTTGTACCCAGGGGTAAAGAACCTGACAAAGAATTTCATAGCACAAATTGATACACTCAAAGATAAAGAGGGCCACATTATCTGCGATGGAGAATAGGTACATGAGAGGTGGAAAGAATACTGCCAGAGCATATACGAAAAGATTAACAGCATACCAACCTCCGATCTAGTGATGAAAAAATAGAAAACAAACCAGTGCCACCACTGGAAGAAGTTAGAGAAGCAAAAAGGAACTAAGGGAAGGAAAGAGGCCAAGAGATGACGAGATCACCGCAGGTTTAATAAAAATCTCTGGAGAAGCAGGGAGAATATTCTAACACAGACTTTGCACCAAGATTTGAGAAGAAAAGCAATGGCCTTAGGAATGGCTGAATTTGGTATTCATCCCTATACGGAAAAAGAGAGGCAAATTACAGTGTTGTAGCAATAAGACAATTGTGCTGATTAGCCACAGTAGCGTAATCCTACTGAAAATCATAGCGAAATGCTTAAAACAACCTTGGACCAAGAAATCGCAGAAGAACAAGCGGGGTTTCGACCAGGCAGAGCAACAAGAAATCAAGTCTTTAACTTGAAGTTGACGATAGAAAAAAGACATCCAGCTACTGATGGAAATGTAAAAGGATCAAAATGGGAAAGTACGCATAAAACACGGGGATAATGAATAGTTCTGAATTGAAAGAAGTGAGACATGTTACATAACATTTATAATACAAGACTTCGAAGACTTCACACAGTCCTATCGTGTCCTATCGTGTCCTATCGTGTCCTATCGTGTCCTATCGTGTTCTATTGGGTCATATCATGTCGTATCGTGTCCTATTGTGTCGTATCGTGTTATATCGTGTTCTATATTCTGGTATATCATGTCGTATTGTGTAATATCGTGTCGTATCGTGTCATATCATGTTTTGTAGTGTCCGTATACCAACGTGTGAATTCTAGAAAGCTTGCCATTTTCGGTGAGCTTTAGTTATGGGTAACTCATAATGGGTGTCTAATAACCCCACCCACAAGGTCACCCCATCCAGAACAATTGTCAAAACCCATTCAACAAGTGTTCATAATGACCTGACTATTTTCCTGACACCATTAGATCCACCTTTCACCTCTTTCATTTCTTTCACCAAGCCTATGTGGTCCAACTGTATTTCTTTCTCTTCCTTTTCCCACTTTGGCATTCAAGTCACCCATAATCAACACTATCTCCTGTGACTTACACTGCTTTTTTGCTTTTTCTATTTCCTCATAAAAAGTCTCAACCTCCTCATCTGTATGCTCTGATGTTGGAGCATATACCTGAATGATAGATAAATTAAAAGGCTGCCCCTTTAGCTTGACTAACAATACTCTTTCAGAAATAGCCCAGAATCCGATCACACTCTTTGCCCTGTCTTTGTCCAGCACNGTATCGTGTCATATCATGTTTTGTAGTGTCCGTATACCAACGTGTGAATTCTAGAAAGCTTGCCATTTTCGGTGAGCTTTAGTTATGGGTAACTCATAATGGGTGTCTAATAACCCCACCCACAAGGTCACCCCATCCAGAACAATTGTCAAAACCCATTCAACAAGTGTTCATAATGACCTGACTATTTTCCTGACACCATTAGATCCACCTTTCACCTCTTTCATTTCTTTCACCAAGCCTATGTGGTCCAACTTTATTTCTTTCTCTTCCTTTTCCCACTTTGGCATTCAAGTCACCCATAATCAACACTATCTCCTGTGACTCACACTGCTTTTTGGCTTTTTCTATTTCCTCATAAAAAGTCTCAACCTCCTCATCTGTATTCTCTGATGTTGGAGCACATACCTGAATGATAGATAAATTAAAAGGCTGCCCCTTCAGTTTGACTAACAATACTCTTTCAGAAATAGCCCAGAATCCTATCACACTCTTTGCCCTGTCTTTGTCCAGCACTATTCCAACACCATGCTGATTTTTTTTCCCACTTGACTAGATTACAGTTGTCTCATCACTAACCATTTTTCCTTCTCCTGTCCATCTCATTTCACTTATTCCCAAAATGTTTACTTTCAGTCGATCCATTTCTTGTTTGATACGATTTTTTTAAAACTATATTATGTCAGTGTTCATAATTCCCTGGTACTGTAACAACTTACGGAGTTTATGATAAAAAGTTCATCTCAGATAATTCTATCAAAGCATTTTCTTGTATTATGAAATTCTTCATTAAACATAACTCATCGTACTCCAATTACATATTAAGATCGTTAAACTTTTTAAAAAAACATTTGTGTTTGGTGTTGCTTTTGTTTGTCGGAGTTATAATTTCCATGGTTATTGATGTTGAATATATTGTAAGGACCACTCAGATTTTCACTAAATTCTTTGTAAAATTTAACACATTCATTGTCTTTCTGGTACCTCTATTCATGTTTATATTCTATTTTTATAAAAGAGTCAGCAGGATACGTCAACATTTCAGACATCGTACTTGATTGACCTGGATGCTTTAAGCTCTCAACCTGTTTGACTCCAAGCGACAGTGAAATGTTGTTAAACAGATAAGGAAGAGCATTGTGTTCTAATGCAATCAGGTTTGCATCTGTGTAAGCAGTACCATCTACTTTTTGCAATTGCCCTTCTATGGTAAGATAGGCTTTAACTAGATAGTAAAACTTGTCAGGGTGATTGATGTGAATGTAAATCTCACTCTGATGGTTTATATGAACACCAGTTTCAGGTTCGTACTTATGATACTGGAAGGACTCTATGCTCTTGTCTTCAATAAATTTCTCGTTGATATCTAATATTTGTTTAATTGATATTTTTTATTACACGACATTTTATTTCACAATGAAAAATTAACACATTCATTGTAAAAATGACTTAGGTTACGATAGCTTAACAAACTTTGATACGTAAATCGTATCATCAATGAGTTAAAAATACACAATTTTCGAGGAGTTTTCATGAAAGGTGCATTACTCAGACCACCGCATAAAACTGAGTGTGGTGTTTTGAACTTTAATGTTTCAAATCAACAAGGATATCACTGGGTCTGTTGGTGCAAGTAAGGTTCGATTTATTTTGATTCATTTGGATGCATAACAACTTTTGAGCCACGAAGGTATCTAAAGACACCCACAGAATATAAGAAAGAAACCTTATGCACTCAGAGAAATACTGAGCAAGTTCAAGAACCAAATACAAAAATCTGTGGCCAGCTCTGTCTCTACATTATCATAAATCTCAGTGACATTACAGGTTTTCAAGAGATAATAAATATTTTGTATTAAAATAACAATGTCTAGTTTGCTTGGAGAAGATGTTAATAGAAAACGAGGACCTCATTGACCCCAAGGACCTCAAGGACCACAGGGAAACTCAGTCAAATGGGAACAGTCACTCGACGGGCAACTCTCTCCAGGACAATCATATACCTTAAAAACACATGAGGATTTACTAAACCCATTGGTCAATATGGAATTTGTTGCTGGATATAACTATGGTCAAATATATAGCACAACAATTATACCTGCATCAGCAATAGATAAGAGCATAGGAAACCCTACAATGTTTCAGTTTTCTATAGCAATTTGGAATGCAGCAATGATTAGTAGAACTCTTAGGACCAGGTTTCAAGACTGTGAAAGTGTTTGAAACAAAGAGCAAACTGAAATATGAACTCATCACGATTGTTTTTCTATCTCCAATGGGTCCAATGAGGTAAATGAGACAAGGGAGTAAAAAGAGATAAGGACGATACAGAACTTCAAGGCAACCCTGGTGTTGTCATTCTTCAGCAAGGTTGAAGAATTCAATCAACGTCAACAGGTATCAGTTTACCACCTATGATAATTCAAAGTTAACAGTGACCTTTCTTGAAGAATATCATAAGGAAATGATCCTAGCTGAAGAATCTAGTTGGCATCTGTTTACACTTAAGGAGGAAAATAATATAATCTTATGCATATAAAAATGTCAGAAAAAGCTGATAATTATCCAGAAGGTAATCTGTATCCAAAGTTAGGTACAACATCTTAGTTTACAAAACAGTAAATTGTGCGATTAAACAATGAGCTTGTAAATGAAATAAATACTCGAAAACCTCTTGCTAAAAATAGTGACGAACAGTAAATGTACTCGATGGTGTAGATGGTGGAGCAGCAGCAACAGCAGTAATACTTTGTGATGGTGACAATGGTTTACTGGTTTCTGTAGTTGATAATGCACCTGTACCTATCATAATGGCTGTTGTATCTGCTTGTTCTATAACAAGTGGTAGCTTAAAGTGTGCTATTAGAAAATTTAACAAAAAAACTCAGAAACACGATCGGATTAAAGTACTGGCATCAAGTAAACTAAATTCAATAGCGAGTTTAGTAAGTGGGGCCTTGAAAGACGAAATGATATCACAAGAAGAATTCCAGCTTGCTGTAAATGAAGTCAGAGAGTATCATGAGACGAAACATGAATCCAGTCTGGTTCTTAAAAGAAGATTGAATTAGATTAAAAAAAGTAATTCTAACACGATCACCATCCCTGAATTTTGGCTCAGTTTTCTCTGGTTGGTTTATGTATAAAGTAAGATAAACTTTGGTCTAATTTTTGGGGTTACTTGCATCGTTATGTATCATTCCAGTGCTCCTGTGTTTGGTGTTGTTGTACTTTATCAAGCATATTAGGTAAAACATTAATGTACTTACTCGTTTGATTCGCAGTGAAGTAATTATATATTATGTTTTTCATAGTTGGATTCCTTCTCTCGACAACAGATGATTTCTTTTCATTATTGATGTTGTACAATTTAACTTCATGTTTCTTTAGCAAGTCCTTGGTATATTTGTTGTAACATTCTTTATCTTAATCACTCCAACTTTTATCAGCAATCCTTTGTAATATATTTGCAAAAGCTTTATCTGCTTCTATACATGTCTTATCTTTTAAAGGAATCAACCAACCGTACTTGCTAAGTATTATCAATCACTGCTAGTAAATACCTCAACCCATTCTTGTACTTGGATAAATTTTGCATCTCCACAACGTCTGCAGCCCAAGTGTCATCAATTTTAGATACAATGACTCTACATTCCGGGAAGTGTTTACGTACAGGTTTATGCAACTCGTCAGCTAATCCATCATACCATTTCACACCCAACCCAAGTTTTTGTTTTGTGTCAACGAGAGCTCTAGCAAACATACCCCACTCGGGCATATCTTAATAAGAGACTTAAATCAAACTTTTTACCATTTTGCGATTAGCAATGTTTTTGCATACAGTTCCTTTGTCCTTACACATGGTATAATCAACGTCGTATTGATCGGCTATAGCATCTACTTTGTTATAGACTAGAACATGATAGTTTGTGATTTTTCTAGTTTGTTTATCAAAATCTAGTTGATTATCCAAAGTGTGAATAGACCCAAATATTTACATTTTTCAAGTGTGAACCCATCTTTTGGTCTCGAAAAGTTACTAAGTAACGTATGAAAATGGACTTTACCACCAAACGTGACTTTTTTGGACTCGCACTCGACCAATTTTACTACAAACCTGATGTTTATTTTTAGTTTCAGTCTACCCTTCAAATCTGAGACAATACATTTTTTAATATATAATAAAAATGTGCAATTTTTGTTTTACGTGGACTTCAGATTCACTCAAATGAAAGAACGGTGCTTTGTTTCCAAAACGTGTTGGAGGTTTGATTAGTGGTAACTCGAGATCAGGAAAAACGATGCTACTGCTCAATCTGCTTCTTCAACCCCAATAGTTAGATAACACCAGGTCGTTTGTTTTTCGAAAAAGCTTGTTTTTACCATAATACCAGAAATGTAGAGCTGGGCTTTAAAATGGTTTGTCAAAGGAAAAGATCATCAACATCTTTGAGAATAAAGACCCCTGATATAAAAGTTAAGTTATTGTAATAGAAGCTATAAAAGAAGTAGGTAAGTCTAATAAAAACCCTAAAATCAAAGCTGATTTTTTTACAGGCTGCAGCAATATAACGAACCCGAGTGAGTTAGATAAAACACATAAAAACTTGGTGATATTCGATTACTGCAATTTGGAAAAACAGAGTAAAGCAGAGGTATATTTTGCAAGAGGCAGACACAGTTCATGCAATAGTTTCTAAATCAGTCAAAATTACTTTCTATTACCAAGAAAGACTGTTAGAGAGAACGCCAACTTCATTGCACTGTTTCCACAAGAAGCTAAATAAACCTCAGTCATATCCACAAGGATCATGCATCAGCAGATAAATCTTGGGATGAGTTCAAGAACTTTTGTAAAACATGTTGGAAAGAGAAACACGGATTTGCTACTATAGATTTATCAAGTGGGGAATCGAAGGTAGATGTAGAAGTAACTTCAATTTGTTTTCTGTACCTGCTGAATAAATGCACTTTTAGGAATGCCTAAATTTAACGCATTAAACGCCTTATACCATTTTTAAAGCGTTTAGCGTTTTGCGTTCAGCGTTTTGCGTTCAGCGTTTAGCGTTTAGCGTTTAGCGTTCAGCGTTTAGCGTTCAGCCTTTGACCTTTGGAAGTTGAATATAATATCTTACATCTTTAACAACACGTCGTTTATTAACATTAAAGATTCATCCAAAAGAGATGAGATTATGAAAGAATACCTTAGGAGAAGAAAAAATATCCAGCGAACGAAATCTGAATGAAAGATTGGGTGATTTACGTAAAACTGAAAATGATCAGAGATTATTTGAACCAATTCTTCAATCCAAAATTAGAGCAGCTGAAGAGATTGAAAAGGATTTAACACCATAAGACTTAAGCTGGAAAATCTGAATGAAGAGATAGGGATGAACAGCACATTACAACCAACGCAGAGGCCTAGCGAAGGCTATACTGTGATCTCTATATCCAAATCGAAAGTTATTGGACCTGACAGCACTGATATTTTGTGAAAATACTTAAGTAAAACGAAAGAGTTTGACACCGTGTTCGGCGTCTAAAAAAAGATGATAATTTTTGGATTGGTAATAAACCGGTGGAAATTAAAGCTGATGACATAATAAACTTTAACTTTCGAAATAATGGAATAAAGGTATAATGATCTCTATTCACTAAAAAAGAGCCTGTTGGTTACGATAATGATGATATGTTTATTTACAAACAAATTCTTTATGAAAGTGATGTCTTCTTTCCGAATTATAATTCACGAAGCAAAACTCCAAATTCTAGCTAAGGGAAAAAGTGGTCGTTAGTTAAACCATTTTGGGATGAAGTGAAAAAAATTAAAGAAAGACCAAGTTGGTCCACAAAGTCATAGGATCAGCAGCCTCCCATATGGGATTGTTTCCCATTCCCCCAAACTGGGAAAAAATTCCATTCTCCAAAATTGGGAGATGAAATTACATGTAAAAATTATATATGTAACTAAAAAAAGACTGTTAAATATGAGAAAATGATGCATTTAGATATGATTCCTATAGCTCGTGGACGGGGTATTAGGTATTGTTACAAAATAAATTGAACACAGTTGATTGATATGCTACAAAAGGACAATATCGACCCCGGTCATGTCCTTGATAAGGAAAAGAAACATGTATGGCTATCATAAAAAATGGTTAGCTGAGAATAGGAATTCTCACAGTCGGAAGCAATGTGAATACAAGCTAAGAAAAAAACCAAAAAGCATCAGAGTAATTTTTTAAACTCTCGTTATGAAAACCAACAAATTGAAATGACTTTAATTGACAAAAAAACCCAATGTCTGCACTGAATAAAAGAACTGTTGTTTAATTGAAAGCTTTTGCAAAAGAGCGTGGCCTTCGCATTTATCCAAGCCTTCCGTACATAATTATAATGACAGGCTCAAACTGGTGAAACAATTCAGATGTAGTTAGTTCTCTTGTTACCAACTGTATCATGGTAGTGTGGTCAGTGAACTGAAACCAGTGGAGAGGATTAAATACCTGCACTTGTTGATAGTAGGAAAGAAATCCCAACTGACTATAATATTCGACTCTTGACATACTGGAGAAATGTATTTAAGCACAATTTGTAAAGTAGGAAGGTAATGCAATCCCTCTGTAGGAGGCCTTGTTGAAATCGAATTGCAGGGTAAATATCTTTTTCTGTCAGAATATAGGCTTTAACGTCCGTATAAAGGATCAAAATTAAGCGAGAAACATTTCCTACAAAAATGTTGGTAAACAAGGCTTTAAGGTATAAGGCCAAATACATTGTTTAGATGAAGAAGAGATATTATCATAGAGGATTGTTCACTACCAGCTTTATTTATGATATATTTTATCATATCTGCATATTATATAGAACCTAATATTTCAGAGATAAAGCTCTTTTAGATATTGTAATTATTGTAACCTTTTTTCAGTTGAAAATGTAACACAGAATCACTTAGACGAAATGAAGTATTTTGAATGAAGTAGGTAGAAGAGATATAGGTCAGAAATTAGCAGAGTTATCTTTGTCAGCCATTTCGTGTACAATAACAGTATAAGCCCTTTCCCAATCTGACGGTACAAAAAGCATACTCTAATGACAAGAATGATTTCAGTTAAGGAAAGTCATAAGTAATGCAAAATACATTATAAGTATATGGTCTGTTTGACACGATGAACGAGAAGGCTTTATTCTTTTTATGAGGCTGGTAATTTGTTATTAAAACAGAGATAGGAATGTTGAATGGGAAGTTGGCTTTTTTCAGAGATGGGATAGAGTTGGAAATAGAAGAGCGCTTGGAGGTAGATACCGCTGATAGTGATTTTAGATAAGTACTTATCTTTGGTAAAGGAAGGAAGGAAAGTTGTACCGTGCATCGTCTTGGCATAGCCTAAACCGTTTTTGTTAAGACGTTTATTGTGGTACCTGTGTCTTTAGTTGTTGTCTCCAAAGCTAATCTCTTCGACAGTTTTTTCCAGAATCAAGTGAAATACAAATTTGATTTCATCATCATTTGATTTTAATGACTTATATTTCGTTTCCAACTCCCTAACCGCACTTGTTCTGTATCGAAAAATTACGGTCATTTACATTTGGCACCATTCCATGATTGTCTTTGTAATAGTCAGAGATAACAACTAATATCTACTTTACTATTGTAATGACAGATTAGAGATCTGTGCGGCATATGTTCAACAAAAAAAATAAAAAAATAATCGTTAACAAGACTCAATTAAACCCTAGTTTTGGGTAGTTGGATACCTTCTGCTATTTTGATAAACTCTGAACCAGTCAATTGAAAAAATCTCTCATGAACGTCTGAGTTACTGTACCTTTCTTTACTTTAAGTCCTCATATCTTGTGCACACCGGGCAGCAAAACGGCTCCATCTGATTCGTTCATGAGCCATGGCGTTTGCATTTTCTGATAGGATTTCAAGCCCTTCAAGCCCTCTTTATATGTAGGCTGCCAGGTTGTTTTCGGCCTGCCTCGTTTCCTTCTTCCCTTTGTTGGGTGCAAGCTGAGAGCGTGTTTTGCAAATCTCTCTTGTTGCAGGAGATGGATGTGGTCAGCTAGTTTACGACGACTCTCGGCTACTATTATGTGGGGTTTTTTTTGCCTCACTCGTTCAAGGATTTCCTCATTGGTCCTGTGGTTTTTCAATGTTACTCCTAATATACACCGAAGAATATGTTGGTAGAACACATCTAATTTCATTGCAATCTTTCTAGTGGACATCCATGCCTCGCTGGCATATATGGTAGTGGTCACCACTATCGACATATATAGTTAGAGCTTAATCTGAAGGGAGATGGTGTTTGTTTCCCAAATTTTTTCCATCCATCAGAAGGTTGCCTTGGATTTGCCTAGTCTAGCTTGTATGTCTGGCTCAATGTTGGCCTGTAGATGTTACCATGCTTCCTATATATGGGAAACTCTCTACTTCTTCCAGAGTAACATGATTAATGGTAACAGGGTGTGGTGGGTTTGGGCCCATATGCATGATTTTTGTTTTGCCTTGATTGATCCTCACACCCACTTTTGCATTTTCCTCTTGTAGACTCTATGTCATTGCCTGGTATGGATGCTCACTCCCTGCCACTAATGCAATGTCATCCGCAAAGTCCAAATCTGTTATCTTTCTGTTGTTATCCCATAGAATGCCGACGTCTGGGTTTGACATGGATCTGGTCATAACAAAGTCTAGTGCTATCAGGAAGGGAAATGGAGACAGGATTCATCTCTGCCGTAAGTTGGACAATATTTCGAATCATTCCGTTCCCCAAAAGAGGTAGCTGCATGTTGAGTTGCCATTTAGGGGTTTAATAATGTTGATCCATTTAAGCCATAATGTTTAAGAATTTTCCATATTGGTTGTCGATGAACACTGTCAACAGCCTTTTTGAAATCAATGAAATGTATGGTCAACTCTTTCTGAAATTCAAGATTATGTTCGATGATGTTTCTCAGTATTGATGTCTGTTCAATACATGACTCCCTGAACCCAGTTTGGTGTTCTCTTAGGGTGTCATCGACCACTGAGTTAAGTCTTTTTAGTATCACTCTGCTGAAGACGTTTTCTGGGACTAATAGTAGCGTAATGCGTTCAGAGTTGTTGCAGTCTTTTAAGTCACCTTTCTTCGGAAGTATGATGATAAGTCCTTGTTTCCATTCTGGCGGGACCTGTTCATCTTTAAATATTTTATTGAAGAGAGTAATTAATTCTGTAAGGAATGCGTTGCCATCATGTTTCAGTAGTTCGCCACTAATATTGTCTACTCCTGGGGCCCTGTTGTTCTTGATGGATTTCACTGCCGCTTCTATATCTTTTTTAGATATGAGTGACTTGTCGATTGGTAGAGCGTGTGGTTCGAATAGGCAGTCCCAGTCGTATCCGGTTTCTGGTTGAGGATTGATTGAGTATTTCCCGGAAGTATTCAACCCATCTGTCATTTTGCTCTTCTTCTATTGTCAAGATGCGACTATGTTTATCCTTGATGGAAACAATGAGCTTTGTTTTCCAATGAGCTCTTTGACAAGTTTGTACAGTGCTCGACTATTGTACTGCTTTCTGTGCCTCTGTACGTTTTTTCTCATTTCATGCTTGCTTGTTTCTTGGCTTCTCTGTCAGCTGCTTTGTAGGCTTCTTGGAACCTTTATTTTTGCTGTTTGGTTCTAGCGTGCCGCCTGATAGCTTCAGGTTTGCGTCTTCTGTCCATCAGGCTCCGTGCTTTGTCTGATATCCACTGTTCCTTCAGCTTTCTTCTCCTGTATCACTTCTTCTGCTCTCTCCTTTGTTGCACGTCTGAAGTGTGGCCACTTGGATTCCATTTCTTGGTCTCTCTGGAGAACTGTAAATGTGTTGGTAGTATTTTCTAGCAGCTTTCAGAGATTTCTGGATTTGTCAGTTTATAAGTTGGAAAGATCCGCTTCTGTGTTGGTTTATTACGCCTTGAGTTTCAGCTTGATTTTTAGATCACCAGGTGATGGTCTGAAGATCTGTCCGCGCCTCTGAACGCTCGGACTTCTATTAGTGATGTCTTTCATCTTCTTCTGATGCACGTGTAAGTTTCATACTATTAGAAGAAACGGACCAAACTTGGATAGATTAATGTTAGTAGTGTATATAGCTTGTCTTCACGCCACTCTCGACACCAACAAATTAATGATTAATAATTATATGAAGATAATAATAATAATGGTGAATATATTGATGATGATGATTATTATTATTATTACTATTACAATTATTATTATTACTTTGCATTTTTTTCTCTTTACCATTAGTGCTGAATCCAATCCTGGTTCTTGGGCCCTAATAGGCTGTCATCATCGATTTCATTGATATTTCATTTCGTAGGATGTGGGAGGATCCTAGCAGAGCAATCTTTTGCAATTCGGTGACTTTGATGTTTCCAGGAACTTTGCTGATTTGCTTGTCGGTGCCTTTCTTTACTCTTAGTGCTCCGATCACCATTGGCACAATTGATGTCTTCATTCCCACTTCCTTGTAATCTCACTTTCCATATCTTAATACTTGGAGAGTTTCTCTGCTACTTTAACGGATGTATTCCGATCAGAAAGTACTGCTATATCAATAAAGATCCATGTTGTTTTTTTCTTGTTCTTAATAATAATATCAGGTTTGTTGGCTTTGATGGTTCTATCAGTATGGACTTGTATATTCCAGAGAACGGTAATTTCATTTTCTGTAACTGTTTCTGGCTGGTACTCATACCACTTGTCGGTTGTTTTTACGTCGTAATACTGTAAGATCTTCCAGTGCATGTATGCTGCGGCATTGTTGTATCTTTTGATGTATTATGACTGGGCTAACTCGGGACACCCAGCTTAAATATGGTTGGTACTTTTGTTGTATTTGTTACATAATCGGCAGAGTGGATTTGTTCTGTCTTTGATGATTCTATTATGGTACAATCGGGTGGCTAAGCTTTGATCTTCGGCTGGAATAATAAGCTATTCGGTTTCCACTTTTAGACCTGTTCCTTTCAGCCAGTTGTTTGTTTGCTTAAAGTCAATATCAGCATCTTTGATTCTTGATGGATACTGCCCGTGCATACCTTTACTTTCCCATTTCTTCATAATTTTGTGTTGGGCTTTGGTTTTCGCATGTTGTTTCACTCTTTTAGCGAGCTTACTTACTGACTCGTTGTTCTTTTCTGCAATCTCATTCACATTCAGCTTAAATTTGGCAGCAAAACTCTTTGTCGAGTAAGACTTCTTTCTATCTTCGTGTTGGCTTACTAACTTCAGGAATGGATTATTAGATTTCTCTAAATATGTTGCCGGACCAATTGTTGTTGTCTTGTAAGTTGTTTTGACTTTAATCATTACTCTACAACCAGATAATCTTGGTAAATACATTAAGTCTACATCTGATTTTGGGTGATGCATTCATTCTTTAATTAAAATCTTTCTCGTTTTTCTGTCCAGATTCTTGATATCTTCAGCTGTCCAGTTGATAACATTAAAGCTGTAAGTCACGGCTGGTATAGCTGCAGTGTTAATCGCTTCGATCTTGTTGATGGCATTTAATTCACTTTTAAGGACCATTCTTATTCTTCTATTATACTCTTTTCGGATCTTTTCCTTCATCTTCGAGTGTTGAATTCCATCACCCTCATTTATTCCAAGGTACTTATAAGTTCTTTCTTGGTCCAAATCCTTTATGGTGGTATCTTGATTGAGAACGATATTGGATGTTTTTGTTTGTTTCCCTTTGATGAAGGTTGCTTTCGCGGATTTTTCCAGTCCAAATTCCATCTTTCATCATCACTGAATTTTGTCACGATGTCTAGCAGGTTCTTGAGTTGTACATCATTCATATTGTATGCCTTCAGGTCATCCATGTAAAAAAGGTGATTGATTTTTCTTCTGGTTATCTCATAGCCATGCCATTATTATTATTTTTATTATTATTATTACTACTATTATTGTTGTTGTTGTCATTATTATGAATACAACTGTAAACTTGAAATGAAATAAAGAGGCCATTATCACTTGTAAGGTAACGTATTCGGAACATTTGAAAGCAAAACGATGCGGGTCGTCGTTGCAGACGATGATGAAAACGAATATTTAATCAGCCATCTTGAAAAGGATCTGGGCTCCATCGTGTATCTTTACCCATGATTAGTTATGGTGGTAGGTCCTAAAATCAGAAATAGTAATGAAAGCACTTTTGTTCCCTCTGAAGAGAAGCCTTTCCACAACAACAGAGGATCTCTTTTTTCCCGGATAGTTTAAAATCTGGTGACGATGTAAAATCATTCAGAGACTGCAAACCTCTAACAAACATCTTATTTCCTCCCGTTTTAGGATTTTTATCAAATATTGTATTCCTACATGTATGTTTTTAATTAAAAAAAGATGCTTTGTATAATAATCAGAATGATTCCATGATCATGTTTTAATCATAAACGTTCGGAAAAATTTCAACCAAACTGGTGTAAAACGCTAAGGGCTGTTTTGCACATAAACCGATAAACACGCAAACAAATAAATCTAAATAATTCATAAAATTTCTTCATACCTAACATCCAGCTGGATATGAACATGTTTTGAAGAGAATCATTGAAAGTTAAATGTATTGCTATTGTCAAAAGCAATTATAATATGCTGATGAGTAAAGAAACTCCAAAGATAGATAATGTAATTGAGAAGAAATGAGATTTTCTCAAGGTAAGGGTCACCAAAGCAGCAGTTGAAGGTCCGGGAAAGAAAAGTTGAGAAGTAAAAAATAGACTTTGGTAAAACAAAAGATAAGTAATTAAATTAAGTATTGATGTTCTACGAAATAAAAATACAAGAAAAAAAAGAGACCACAGTACAGCTAAAGATGAAATATTAAACAAAATATGCAAAGAAATACAGATCCAGAAAACCCGGTATTCTAGCATAACAAAATTAAGGAGGTGATTAATCTTGAATCGAGACCAAAAAGCAAAGAATGCGTGAAAAAAAATAAGAAAAGCGAAATGTTGTGTTGAGAATCCTATATCCTATATCCTAAAATCAGATGGACCGATTTTGTCAGTAAGCTCAACAGCGACGACAGATGGTATCTACCAGTAACAAAAAGTGAATATAAAGAGATGTTGATACTGTCAAACATAGAGTAAGGTATGGAAGCCTTAAAGATAAAAAAAGCTCCAGATCAATTAAAGGCAATAAAAAAGGAGTATTTTACACAAGAAAGAACTGTGAACTGTACTTTGAGATAAATAATATATATATATATATATATATATATATATATATATATATATATATATATATATATATTACGCTTTATTACGCTCCCTTACGAAAGTTTGGTTGAGCACTCTATCTGAGATTTGGGGACATATTGTTAGCGTAATGCAATTCTCACTGCGCATGCGTGGTTTGCGCACTCTGACAGGATCCCACAATAACTCTTACNTATACATATATATATATATATATATATATATATATATATATATATATATATATATAAAGTCTGTTTTTGACAGACAAAAATTTGAAATAATAAATAAAAATTTTAGTTACTCAAGTAAATGTTTGCATACTTTCTTTAGTCATTTCCTGTGTCAGATATTATTGTTATTAGCTGAAGGAGTTTGTCAGTGTTGGTTTGGCATATTTCCTGTGTCGAATATATATATATATATATATATATATATACATATATATATATATATACCAGAATCGAAGTAATTATTAGCTATCGACAGTGCTCAATAATATAAGAATATTAGAGCTATCATATGGTGGACGGCAAAAAATATCAACAAAACGTAGTTTAAAACTGTCAGTTTCATGTTTTCACAATGGTCAGGTTAACATATGTTTAGCTGACGATTATATATAATTATATATTTATATGCTTGATTCATAAACCTCGAGAAAATATGGTCAATGAAGTCAATCATGAGACCTTGATACAGTGTCTTTAAAAGGTAGTGGTAAACAGAAAAGACATCAATGTGATCTTTGTTCTATACTGGTCTCCAAACATTTGCATTCGTCTCACACGAGCGCTATTGAAGCCGTATCGCTTCTGCGTTCTTTGGGGGTAACACGAAAGAACATTGTTTGCCTAGTGAGTATACGTCTACATAAATCTTAACCTTTTTAATGTTTAAAGACAGAAAACATGTTTTAAGAATAAAGTGAGAGAGACAAATGCATTTTACTATAGGCATTTTTAGGTTTGGTAATATATTTTCTCTTAGACTCCCAAAATGTAACATCGAAGCTATGAAAAAGCCAACTGCTTATCAAGGTGCTGTCGTGTTCAACTAACTTCCAGCTAATTCATGGTGTCAAGAGTCTATTCTCAATTTAAAAAAAGTTGTTAATAACTTTAATTTCTAACTGTTTTTCTATTTTTAAAATTTTTCATTTCATGATGATTGATTAAATTTCTTTATTGTTTACATTTTACGTTTTGAGACTTTGATGCCTTACATTTCAGTTGCTTTGAATTAATTGTGTACTAAGTGCCTAATGCCTTTTTCATGCCAAGAATCTAATGCCTTTTGCCTTAATTTGGAATTTAGGTTCTGTTTGTCTTATCTATTTTTATTTTGTATTTTTTTATTTGTTATTCAGGTCCTATGTTGCTAACAGAAATTGTATTTTTCTTAAATAGTCTACCTGACTAAATAAATAAATAGAAAAATAAATAAATAAATAAATAAATAAATAATAAGAATTGCATGTAACTAAGGAAGATTATACGACAAAATAGCTACCGACAAAATAGCTACCCCCAAAACAGCTACTCCAAAACAGCTACCGACAAAATAGCTACTGATCTTCTCCGCTACCGGGACAAAATAGCTACCGACAAAATGGCTACTGATCTTCTCCGCTACCGGGACAAAATAGCTACCGACAAAATAGCTACTGGTCTTCTCTGCTACTGGGACAAAATAGCTACTGCTACTATCCGCTACTAGAACAAAAGCGCTACCGGCACCGATATTTGAGCTACCGATGTATATCGATCGCTACTGTTCCAGCTTTTTGGGACTTCTCTGAACTGCCGCCGTACGGCATGTCCCTTGTTACCACTAAGTCTGCAGTGTGATTTGCATGTACGAGTACATTCATGAACACATACTTGCGTACAGGGAATGTAATTACAGCTATATGCATAACAAATGTTCACGTTAATATTGACAATTTCTAATACCAGCGATATTTATTCAAGGCACGCAAGCTGTGGAAACTCATATGTTATAAGAGATGTTATATGTGATTCCTCTCAGATAGTCCATTCTATTAATCTCATCATTTCTATACCTCCTGATCAATGTTTGGATTCGAGTGTTCGCGTCCTTGTACTTTTTACTTTGCCTAAATTCTTCCCCTGCGACATAGCGTTGGATGTTGCCTCTTTGTAACACCTCTTCCTTCTGCAACCCTTCCAGGAAGTGCCAATATCGGTGCCGGTAGCGCTTTTGTTCTAGTAGCGGATAGTAGCAGTAGCTATTTTGTCCCAGTAGCAGAGAAGACCAGTGGCTATTTTGTCGGTAGCTATTTTGTCCCGGTAGCGGAGAAGATCAGTAGCTATTTTGTCGGTAGCTGTTTTGGGGTAGCTGTTTTGGGGGTAGCTATTTTGTCGGTAGCTATTTTGTCCCAGTAGCCTAAGGAAAAAGGTAGTTCTCAGCAAAAAAGTTCAGAAAATGGAATCCTCAGCAAGTTTCCAAAAAGATATAATCTAGAAAAGATAAAAAAAACCTCGGTGTTTACAGAATATTTACTGTCAGACGCTTGCTCACAGTAATTAAATTGCATTAACACGTACAGTCTGAAGTCTGAAGATCTTAAAGGTTTTATAAACACAGAAAATACAGATATCATCACTGTGAAGTTTGATGTAAAAAAAATTAAAGTACAGAGGTAATTGGAATTGCCATCATCATGATAAAATTGATATTATTCTACCAGAAAATACTCGAAATGTTTGTTTACATTGGTAAATTTTTCGATTTCTTTTTGTATTTTCTCCCGAAATCCTGATTTAAGCTCAAACTAAAAGATCACTAAATAATTCAAACTTTACAGGTCATTTATCTATTTGAATATAACTGATTTATTGTTCACCTTTTTGGATAGAGACAAATTTCTTCATCTTTTCTTTTAATAATGTAACTTTCTACTTATTAAAATGATTGAATATAACTAATGAAAAATCTTCTCTTTTTGATTATACAAATGTTTCATATAGGTTTCAAATTAAACATTCCACTTTATCTTTTCTTCCTACGTTATATCAAGAATACTTCAAGTCTTTTGCAAAAATAAGTTAGCAGTTTACCTGAAATAGAATAAAAAAGTGTTCAAGAATATTAAAACTGAAAAAATTTAGCTATTCTTTTAAAAAATATATTGGTTTTTAAAGTGATAACATTTTTGAAAACGGGGGGAAATTTCTCTTCATCATCTTTAAGCAACATATAGGTGGATTATGATGCGTGCTCTGGTAGAGTGCATTTGTGTATTCTCTTAAATAGAATATGTGTGTTCTCGTAGACTGTATTAGAGTGTTTTCGTAGGGTGTATATTAAAATAAATTACGAAGCTAACTGAACACAACAAAGAAACAAAGTCACCTGTTTATTTAAAGCGATGTGGTCGATATAAAAACAAAACATGATCAATAAACCCCCATATTAGTTATAGTTGCAAGTGTTACAAATGAATTATTAGGGCGTTTCTAAACATTCAAAAACGCTGTGAATGAGCAATTTACTTGATATATATATATATATAAATATATATATATATATATATATTTATACAGACAAATACACAAGCATTAATTAGCTGATGTAATAAACAATTGAAGTCTAAAGAACGATGAATTAAATTAGAACATTTTTGTTTGTATATATATATACTTAATCTGCAGAGAGTACCGTTTCGCCCTTTGTGGCCTCATCAGTGCAGCACAGAGCTTCTGAGACATAACTCTCTGGTCATGTTGCCGGGGCAAACACAGCTTAAAGAGTTCTTGTGCGATCCTGTCAGAGTGCTCAAACTACGCAAGCGCGGTGAGCTCCGCATTACGCAAACCACAGGTCCCCGAATCTCAGAGAGAGTGCTCAACCAAACTTTCGTACGGAAGCGTAATACTCAATCTGCAGACAGTACCGTTTCGCCCTTTGTGGGCTCATCAGAGCAGCACAGAGCTTCTGAGACATAACTCTCTGTCCATGTTGCCGGAGTAAACATATATATATATATAGTTTATATATATATATATATAAACCTTTTGTTTTGTGATGTATATATTTTTGTGAATGCCCTTAGGTAGAGTAAATTATGAGAACTGTGGATACTTTAAACTCCTAACATATCAATCTTCAACACCAACAAGGATAGAACTACTAAAATACCTTATTGAAATGTTTATTAAAACTTCACCTCTCCCAAGTTCAATTAATTATTTAGTCATTCGTAGCTTTTCCGAGCGTCACATTCCTCCTTCACTTTAATCCAACTTTACATAAACTAATCAAACGTTCTATTGCTTGAGCTATCAGTACCACGTTTTCAAACAGAGCATTTGTGATCAGCTTAGTCATAGATTCAGATCTGACCCTCCTCCGTACTTATATATTTTTCACTTTTCTATAATTCCAAATTCTCTCCCTCAAGCTTATTTCCTCAACATTTTTAACGTTTGGATTTGTTAAGCTCATTTGTTTTTACCTTGGCAGTGAATGGAAACAAATGCAAACTCAAAATCAAAATATGGCAGCAGAATGATCCGATTAGGAATGTACTGTTATCAGATACGAAACAGATACATTTTTTTGATGGTTAAGAATCACACAAGGCACAATGCCACAGTGTGTTTGGAGCTGTGTAGATACGACAGAAAAAAGGAAACCAAAAAAGAAAAATGAGCAAGGTTAGTTAGCCCAAAAGATAAGAGTTAACACGAGACTTAAAAGCATTCAAATCATATGATTCAGGAAAGTACTAAGATCAACAAGAGTTCCACAATCTTGCAGTCTGAGAAAAAAACTACAATAATAGGAAGGGTTATTACAACGAGGGACAATAACTGCATGACGACAAAGAGGTTGAGAAAAAGGAGGCAAACGAGATGTAACAAACTGAGCGCTACGAGTATCGAGAGGTGATCAGAACACTCCCCATGATTTTTTTTTTTTTTTAGTTTTAACGTCATTTTCCCCCAGCAATTGGGGCTCAGACGGTGCCCTTCAGAAGGACTTTGATTTGGCAGTGAGGAATTTCTTGGCCGGATGCCCTTCATGACGCCAACCAATGGCTTTTTCTTTTGCAGAGTTCCAAATTCTCCTCGACAGCTCGGAGAATCGAACCCGGAACTCTTGGTTACTGTGCAGTTGCACTAACCATTAAGCCATGACTCCTCAGAACACTCCTCGTGATAATACCTATAAAATATGCTGAGACAAACCAGTTTCCGTCGATGAGACAAAGCTCTACGTGTAACAGCAAAATTTAGACCTAGCAAGTTACAAATGTCTCTGAACACGATTAAGAACATCAAGATCAGATGATGGAGCACCTGTCCAGATATGGCTACAGTACTCCTCCATTCCTTGACAACAAAAAATCTAGCAAAGAGACGAACCTTTTTTTAAAGGATAAGAAAATAGAGAAATAACTGACTTGACAGAATTTAAAACACTATTTTATATCAGCCAGAAATCTTGACTTCCAAGTCTTTTAGTAGAAGTACATTCTCGAAGTCCCTCTGTATGGCAAGATTTAGCAACAGAAACCACCCCTTTTGCAAGCATTTCTCCATCACCACTAACTAAGTGCCATCTCTAATACGAAGGTTGGCGACTCTGGATTTATATCTCTGCTGGTTCTGAGCCTCATTTCTCAGCTCCATTTGCGTTAGCTTTGCTGTGTTGACTATCCTCTTCCTTTACTTCTGCCATTGTCGACACGTTATATTCCTGTATGTCTTACTATGTGACCGAAATATTATAGCTTTCGCTTCATGATGTTTTCTAGTAGGCACCTATCTGTTCCTATAATATTCAATATCTCTTCATTCCTTTTCGTTCCTGTCCAGCTCACTCTTAGAAGTCGTCTGTAACACCACATTTGGAATGCCTGTATTCTTTTTTCCATCGCAGATGTTACATCCCACACTTTGCATCAATGGAGTAGACTGCACTTAAGACTTAAAGAACACGTTTTTGTTAGTCTTATGTGCAGAGACAGATCGATTGTTTGATACCTCAGGATTTTACGAAAGCTGTTGAATACTGATTTCGCCTTGGCTATAAGAATCTTTACTTTTTCTTCACGACGGCCTTAACTTAAAACTTAAAAATGTGTCCTTAAAACTGTGTGTCCTAACAGCTTGAACCTGTCTACTTGCTCTATTTCTCTTCTATTTAGGATGATGTTAGAGGCGATTGCTCTTGATTATTTTTGCACTGTCTTTTTTTTGTCTTCTCTGAGTTTATTTCTAGTCCAATATATCTGCTTTCCATATCTACATCTTGTAGGACGTCCCTTAGTTTCGCGTCCGAGTTGGTAATGAGGGCGGTGTCATCCACCTATCTTATGCAGTTAATGTCTCTTCTCCTACTCTTATGCCTTTCACGTCTTCTATACTCTATACTGCATACAATTTATACAGCGTTGGTGATAGGACAAATTCCTGGGGGAACATAAGCTTCCTGGTTCCAATATAAATTAATGATGATCATTACGTCTTTCCGGTCAATATTTATGCATTTTAGATCTTGAACGAGCTGGTCGTGTCTTTTTCTATCAAATTCTTTTCTAAAGTCCATGACAAAAAGAGGCATTGTATTTTGCATCTCTATTTCTCCCTCTAGTACGTTTCTTATGCAAGACACCGCTTTCCTTGGTACTTTACCTTTACCAAAGCCAAATTGATCCTCTGTAAGCTCGAATAGGTAATTTAAACTGAGATTTGGCTATTTCTATCCTGGAGGCTTTGGGACCAAGGTTCTAAATCGAAGGCATACTTTATTGTAGATACATACGATACTTACAGTAATAGTTCAAATCTGAAATCTTTTATGATGACTCAATCCCCTTTACCAACATAAGTTAACGGTTCAAACTGTTCTTTTACATCCTCTTAATGGATTTTTTTCATTTACTGGATAAAACACCAACATAAACTTTTAGGAGTTAACATAGAGAGCAAAACTTTTGGATATTATTTCTATTTAGAGGCAATTTTCGCATTATTGCTCAGGAAGGAAGGAGATATAAGGTGTCTGCTTAATAGAAATCTGTAAGATATTTTGTTGCTTTTTTTCCTGGAATGTGTCTTATTTGCTGTGAAAGCCAAGGTTTAGTTTTTATCTAAGAAAGTGAATAAGTATTAAGTATTTAGTCTGTAAATTGGTTTCTTCAGGTAAGGTGTTATTGGTTTGACCTTCTGATCTTGAAAGTATAAAAAAGAAATTTTAATGGATCTAGAAACACGAAAACAAAATATATTCATACTACTTTGTACATATACTAAATAACAGTTGTCAGCTGCAAGCCATTGTAACTTTAAGGTTCCTTATATATTTCTTCCACTCTTTTTGCCTTGTTTGGCTTCAAGGTAATCAGCATGCATTTAGTTTCCATTGTTAATTCATCTCGGTTTTAGTTATTTTGAGGCTCTTTTGTGTTTGAATATGTAAATTATGGAATCGGAAAGTTGCTTTTTCATTTATATTTTATGAAGTCCATATTGCCTATTCGGTCTACTTTCAACAGTTTTAATCAATTCATACAAAAGACCAGTCTGTAGGGTTATTCGTGGTGGTGAGAAGCTAACACATGTAAAGGGAACAGCATAGGACGAACAATCTAGCTAGCGTATTTTCTTTTACAAATATCGCACTCGTAGAAAAGCTCCCTTCGATGAACACCGCACTTCTTGCCCAACATTTGTATTAAATAGCTTTATTTAATAAATGCCACGCTCAAACAAATTTGTCTCTTGGAAAGAGGTGTTTATTAAAATGCAGGATGAATTTTTAAAATGTAAATATAGCATGAAATAAAGAATAATTCATCTGAATTTTATTTGTTTTCTATCAAGAAATTATATTCCACAATTAAAGATAAAAAGGCGAATATTTTTCCCCCGTCAACATGTCATGATGAAGAATCTTTGCATGAATATTTCATTTTGAAATTAAGTCGAGCCTATATTAAACGACGTTCCCTTGGGAATAACGATTTAAGTTTTTTGATTTATAGATGTTGTAGATTAGATACAGGAGATTGAACAGTTCTTTGATTATGCCAAAATAAATCCCTGTTGCCTATAATCCTGACTGAAAGCAAGCAGATTGGATGATTTCAATGCACAGAGATTATAGTATCGATAGACATGAATTAAAAAACAACAATATTGATGTGACAAATAGTGCAAAAGAAAACAAGAGTTGAATTAGAAACATACCTTGTAGCAGAGAGTGGACAATATGCACTTTTCATGCATTTATGAAATAGTTTCAACTTCATGATGCTGAAGATAACGTACTCTCATAGAAGTCTTAAACTAGAAAAAAGCAAGTGATTTGCTCTTAAAAATGTAGAGATATCAACGTTTTGTTGTCAGTTGCCACTTTTTTTTTATGAAATCGTTGACAATATCAATTAATTTGTTTCAAATAAATGAACAAAAAATGAGCATATATTTCTCTGACAATATATTTCGGATTTTTTTAAATCCATCTTCAGGTCTAAAAGCAATAAAAGAAAAAGTTTAAATCCAAAATATACTGTCAATATATTGTCAGAGAAATATATGCTCATTGTTGGTTCATTTATTTGAAACAAATTTTGGTATGCCACAATGTTTTTAATATCAATTAACTTCAAAGTTTTAGGTATGCAATATGACAAATAGGTAAAGAACAACAGTTCGCTCAATCGTGTTTAATTGTTCTGGATATTAAAAACGATCTTTCAACTAATGCAGGTTCTGTGCTATCCAGATTTCTTTTACAAATGGGATTGGGTTTTTTTAGATGATACGTAGAATTTTCCTTTTTTCAAAACAACAAGAAATGCAAGACATATCATCTGAGAATTTCTTTCTCGACAACGTTCTCTCCTTAACTAACTTTTGACCCTTCGGATTTGCGACGATTGAGTCAAACAGCATATTTAATAACAACTCCTTTCTTGTTTTCCTAAAAAGGTTAGCAAATTAAGTTTAACTTTATACAATTTTTTGAAAGAGGTGGATGAGCATTTAAACTTTACAAAATCACAAGATTGATTTTGGCCCTTTACTCCAGTATTATTGACTTCAAATTGCTTTTTATTTGTACATTATAAGCAGTGTTCCTACGCAGTCGTCAAATCATCATTATTTTCAAATATTTTAAAAGAGGATTTTCTTAAAGTCCATTGAGGTTTTAAAAGTTTAGTTAAACTATTTAGTATAAATATCTTTTCGGAGTTTTACTCGATTTACTTTTATTAATTGGATTTTTATACTATGGTGAATATTTAATGATAAGCGTTAATTCTACAACAGTCCCTCTGTTGTCTTGGAATGAATCAATGTTTCTTATGAGATTTTTCGTGACAAAGTGATGATGGAGTTGTATTTCCACTCGATATGATCTTTCCAGTATATTACTGTTTCCTGTATTCATCTTGTATATATCACATATTGCATCATTTATGGTACATACATCATATTTATATCGCATATTACTGTTTCCTGTATTCATCTTGTATATATCACATATTGCATCATTTATGGTACATACATCATATTTATATCGCATATTACTGTATCCTGTATTCATCTTGTATATGTCACATATTGCATCATTTATGGTACATACATCATATTTATATCGCATATTACTGTATCCTGTATTCATCTTGTATATGTCACATATTGCATCATTTATGGTACATACCTCATATTTATATCGCATATTACTGTATCCTTTATTCATCTTGTATATGTCACATATTGCATCATTTATGGTACATACATCAAATTTATATCGCATATTACTGTTTCCTGTATTCATCTTGTATATATCACATATTGCATCATTTATGGTACATACATCATATTTATATCGCATATTACTGTATCCTGTATTCATCTTGTATATGTCACATATTGCATCATTTATGGTACATACATCATATTTATATCGCATATTACTGTTTCCTGTATTCATCTTGTGTATGTCACATATTGCATCATTTATGGTACATACATTAAATTTATATCGCATATTCCTGTATCTTGTATGCATCTTGTATATATCACATATAGGATCATTTATGGTACATACATCATATTTATATCGCATATTCCTGCATCTTGTATGCATCTTGTATATATATGAATATATATTTTCTATTTTTAAGCTGTCGAGTGGTATCCAATTACTAAATTTATCAGAATATCCTTTCCATGATATATTAACCTTATTTTTTGCTTTCTTTATTCCTTTACCAATTTTTAAACCTGCTGTTTTGCCTTTAGTAATTCTGGTTCAAAAAAGCTTCCTTGTATCTTTTCACCATAAAGATCTCTTATTTTATAAGTGAGGTATTAGTGTGTTGGATTGTATCTATTAAAAATAATACTTGACTCTAGTTGGTTGTGTATCCCTTATAAAACACCTTTCGCTTATACTTTGATATCATAACCTCTTACCTATTTTGAATTTTGGTTTCTGTTTTACTGATTCAACAGTTCTTTGAATATTTTCACAGTTCCTTCTTCAGGTGACATTTCAATACTAGAATAATTTGTATCATACTCTTTTACCAAGTTAGGTAGTGTATGAAGGTACTTTGTATTACCTTGAAAAGTGGGTTTCTACATCTTCGTTGTATTGGTTGGGACCCATCGTTTGACCCCTGAGGATTTTTTTCTCATTCTCAGTGGAAGATAGAGTTTCATACTTTGTTTCTCTTATAGGTCTTTCAACTGTTTGTTGTAGAACTTTTTGCCTTTCTCAACCTATAAGTACTGTGGTTTTTCACCTTCCTTAACGATAGTTTTGAGTGCTTCAGTTACAGTTTCACCTTTTTATATCTTCCAATGGTATAATCCACTGCACTTGCTAAATACATTAATTACCATTAGTAGGTATTTACAATCTTTATTCCATCTGATGCATATCAACAATATGCCTATGAGTAAATTTTCTTTTAATTTGTGTATGAAGTTCATTTGATTGTTAAATTTGCCATTTACTCAAAGGCTTCATACGTTTTTTGACCACATTCCCAAACCAAGCTTTTGTTTTGTATTGATAACATTTCTAGCCAATCAATGACCCCATTGTCTCTCTTTGTAATTGTGATGCTTTAACCATTTTACGATCTGGTTTATTCTTACATTTTTTATCGTCTTTGCAAACAGCATAATCAATGCTATGTTTCATAACCATTATATCTGTAAGTCCTGTTGGTGTTTCATATATTTCCAATATTTGACCAGTGTTGTGGTAAAATTTTACTTGATTTTCAAGATCGCATAGGAACCTATGAACCGAGGAGTAGTACTCGGGGGGAGTCAAGCCAGACCTCGACAGGGATGATTTTTCCAATCAATCTATTAACATCAAAACCAATACTTCTTTTACAATCTTGTTGTATGAATGTACTTTTCGTGGACCCACAAACCTGACTTTTGGACAAAAGCATCAATTTACCATTCTTAACTGTTACATATTTTTCATTTATATTATTACTTTACCTTAATTTTCTCATTACTACATTCAATAACGTCAAATCCAACTTTATTAGAAACAGTTTTAAATTTATCTAACAAGTATTTATACTTTCTTGTTTTACATTTATTTCTATGGAGAAAAACCCTCTCATAATACCAAACAGCCTTTAAGAGGGAGTTAAATAGCAGATTTGGTGGGAATGCTGTAACCATTTTTAGTAATTCTTAATTAATCATGGCATACTTTCATCTGTACATTTAAAATTGAATTTGTTTTAACTTACAATATCATAGTTATGAAGCATCATGATTATATTGTAATATACAATATATTGAAGTACAAGGAAGCGAATGAAAAAAGGCAAGGCTGTCGGTCCAGACAACGTTTCCGTTGAAATTTTGGAAGCTTTGGACGAATGGGGTCTGAGAGAGATTACAAGAATCCTGAACACCATTTATGACACCGGCACGTCTAATCTTCAAACGCCAATTTTTATCGCCATTTCTAAGAAAACAGGAGCAACAGAGTGCTCTTTACATGGCACAATCAGTCTTATGAGCCACATTGTGAAAATCATGATTCGAATCGTAATGCTCCGCACTAGATCTAAAACGAATCCTGACATCTCACCTGCACAATTTGGCTTTATTAAAGACAAAGGAACAAGAAATCCTATCTTTACACTTAATTTAATTATGGAAAGATCAATCGAAGTGCACAAAGACCTCTTCCTATGTTTTATAGACTACTCAAAAGCTTTCCATAGGGTTCAACACGATAAGCTGTTTTATACTCCCAAATCGCTGGACATCGACGGAAAAGACTTGAGAGTTTTACGTAACCTGTACCAGGAACAAAATGCTGCCATAGGATAGACAACGAATACGTCGTCTTCCGACCTACCCGCAGAGGCGTGAGGCAAGGATGTGTTGTATCACAAGACCTTTTCAGACCGTGAGTATATACTGAGAAATATTGTCGACGTGGATGGAATAGAAATAGGCGGACAAAACATAAAAAACTTTAAGATATGCCAATGACACTGCCTTAATAGCAGATTCAGAACATAAATTACAACACATTTTGGACGTGGTTGTCCAAAATGACCTCAATATTAACAAAACAGAGTGCATGACTGTATCCATGAAAAAAATCCCCTTATTCCATCTCATGAGCAAAGGGGTACCAGTCAAGCAGAATACTGATATGAATACTGATATTGTATTGGCTTTTATGGCCAACTTTTGCACACTTAGTTTGAAATTCACAATGAAACAAGGAGTACCAATAATGATTTTTCAAAAAAGGGGTCAATCCTAACTGTTGTCTTTCTAGAGAAACAACATAGAAGGTAATTGATCACATAGTTACTAGCTAAAGTGTGGTAGCTGTATAGATTAGATAAAGCTACCAAAATACATCCGTTAAGCAATATGTGCCGAATATGGTCTTCCAAAATTAAGACGCTAATGGAAACACAAGCCATTAAAGGAAACCAGAACATGACCAATAAACTATTCAGTAAAAACTGATAGTAAAATAGATACAATTTGAGCAGATATTGCACAATGACCGTGAGAAACGCATGCATAATAATAGCCATGGGTGTACCATTACACATTAAAACATCTATAAATTAAGTAGATAAAAGAATAAACTCTAATAATAAACTCTTGAAAAGGCGCCTGCTTAATAAAGATAGAGAAAAACAAAACATAGCATTTGAAAACTAAAACTGTGCCTATACGTACTGGAGTGCCCAAAGCTTAGTCAAATGACACGTTTTCTTAGTCTTTCTTAGTCACTACTACTACTACTACTACTACTACTACTACTACTACTAATGCTACTACTACTACTACTACTATTACTACTACTACTACTATTACTACTACTACTACTACTACTATTATTACTACTACTACTACTACTATTACTACTACTACTACTACTACTACTAGTACTATTACTTCTACTTTTTTTACTACTACTACTTTAACGAAGTCGACATCACAGAAAGAGCACAACTGTCTCGAAACAGCGCGTGTACCATGTAAACGTTTCTGCTTCTTAGCTGAGTAAATTAGCTGAGACATGTCTTAAAGAAACCCTGAAAAACATCATTAACTAATGATACATGGGTAGCGGGTTGACCATCACTAACAGAAGTAGCAAGGTGCCTCCTTCCCTCCACTAGCTTGTGGGGGACCCTTGGGCAAAGTCGAGTACCCACTTAGCCCCCCCGATCAGGGTATGTGACCTGACGGTAGGTAGACCATGGATGATTTGGTGTGCAGGAAAATAGTTTGGGAGTAACAAAGTCCTCTCTACATCGCACAATCAGTCTTAAGAGCCACATTGTGAAAATCGTGATCCGAATCGTAATGCTCCGCACTAGACCGAAAACCAATCCTGAAATATCACCTGCACAATATGGCTTTGTCAAAGATAAAGGAACGAGAAATCCTATCTTTACACTTACTGTAATTATGAAAAGATCAATCGAAGTGCAGAAAGACCTCTTCCTATGTTTTATAGACTACTCAAAAGCTTTTGACATCGACGAAAAATACTTGAGAGTTCAACGTAATCTGTACTGGGAACAAAATGCTGCCATAAAGATTGACAACGAATACCGCAACGTCCGACCTATTCAAAGTGGCCTCAGAAAAGGATGTGTAATATTGTCAGACCTTATTAACCTCTACAGTGAATACATACTGAGAAATATTGACGTAGACAGAATAGAAATAGACGAAAAAAAATCAACAACTTAATATATGCCGATGACACTGTTTTAATTGCAGATTCCGAGCGCAAACTACAAAACATCCTTGACTTGGTTGCCATAAAAGTGAAGAAACGGGCTCGGACCTCAACATTGTACATGACTGCATCCAAGAACGAACCACCCTTATGCCATCTCATGAGCAAAGGGATACCAGTCAAGCAGATCCAGAGTTTTTGATACTTGGGTTTTGCCATCACATCCAATGGAAAAGGTAAAGATGAAATAATAAAAAGAATAGCACAAGCAAAAGATTCCTTCTCCAAGTTACATAATACTCGCTAAATATCACAGTGGATACCAAGAAAAGCGTTTTGAAAGCATATGTTTGGTCGGTACTGTTATAAGGTAGTGAATGTTTGAACATCAGCGAAGAAACTCAAGCAAAATTTGAAGCAACTGAAATGTGGTTTTTGAGAAGAATGTTCCGTATATCATGGACAGAACACAAATTAAACAAGGAAGTCCTTGCCTTGGCCAAGACTAAACGGTCACTCATCAATACTATACAGTAAAGGCAGATGCAGTTCCTCAGGCATATTATGAGGGATCCTAACCTAGAACGCCTTGCTTTGTTAGGAAAGATCGAGGGCAGGAGAGCCAAAGGAAGACNCGTAAGATAACTGTTGAGTTATCCGTAAGATAATCGTAAGATAACTGTTGAGTTATCCGTAAGATAATCGTAAGATAACTGTTGAGTTATCCGTAAGATAACCGTACGATAACTGTTGAGTTATCTTACGGTTAAGAAAAGTATAATTAGTGGATTAAGCATTATCACAAGATGATGTTAAGCAAACAAATTCAGATAACCAACCCACTGTATTTAGTAAAGCAGAAAGAATTAATAACACGTATTGTCTTGAATTTAATGGTTCTCAAAGAAGAATAAGGGACATTAATGTTAATAGTAATTGAAATAATTTAACACCAACACATGATACTGTTAATATATTTCTAGTCTATTCATTAGACTCTTAAATGACACTTACTGGACAAGAAATGTTTCATTTGGTTATGATGATCAAGGGTTTGATAAGTTGGTAGTATTTTCACCAACTGGTTATCTCGTCATAGGTTGTACAACAGAGGATCATATTGCTGTTGGGCCAAGTAGTTTTAATAATAAGAATCCAAGTGGAAATTACCAAACAAAAGAAAATGCTGGAGAACTTTATGCATGATGTTGTTTATCTATCTACTGGGATTTTCCAGTAGATAGACAGTGTAATGGTGAGAAACTATGTGATTTTACTGCAAGATCATCACTTGGTTCAGATAAAATGAAATTTGGTGATGAAAATCATAACGGATCCTCAGGACTGCCGGCCAGTATAGTATTTTTTGCCCTTTACAAAGAGAGTTGTTGAAGGTATAGATATGAAGGTGCACCATCATGTGTTTTGTGAGAATTGGTATAAAATTTATCATGATAAATTTAGCTTTTATTTAATTAAATATGCGATTATATATAATGGATCCTAAAATTTTAAAAAATTATTTGAAAGATACTTTTCATATTAAAAAAGAAATTCATCAGGGCCTTTGTATTGATATATTAGAAAAACTATTTGGAAACATGTAGTGTTTTAATTTGCATAGTGCATTCCACGATGCTGGTGGTAGATTTTACACTAAATATCAAAAAGGTAGAGGTTACAGTATTCTTCCTGAACAATATACACCAAAGAGTGTTAAGTCAACACCTCTTTTGGACATATATCTGGTTTCTTATGGAGTATATTTAATAGTAAACAACGTTAAGTACTCTTATAATCATTTATCAGTATTTACCAGTATGGGAGCGCAGTAGTCACACAAACCACATAGACATACAATTAAACGCAGCAATGAGACAGATCACAGGCACTCTGAAGTCAACTCCCCCTACCATGGCTACCTACCCTGAGTGGAATAGCACGCCCTTACCTACGAAGACAAAACGCCACCCAAGACATGAGGACCAGAGTACAGAAACTCCCTGACGGGCTCCCACTAAAAACCATCGTCAGCGCACACCCGCAAACCAATCGCCTGATATCACGCCGCCCTTTCTACAAGATATCCAGCAAAGTTTTCAACATAGACAGGGCGTAGGCAGAATGCTGGAGAAAGAACGTCCCAAGAGGGGGAGACTTAATAGAAGACCCTACACGCCTGCAACCAGGTTTCAGGACCGCCAATAGAAGACAGTGGACCACGGCCAACAGGCTGAGATCAGGCCATGGCAGAACCGTTGCCAATCTGCACAAATGGGGCCTGCGAGAGTCTGCTACCTGCCCCAAATGCCAAATTGCCCCTCAGGACACAGAACACCTGGTCCTAACCTGTCCAATGACAAATACACAACAATACAATCCTGCAGTCAGGAAAACTTTAAATGGCTCAAAAGAACTGGAGTGGAAATATAAACAACAAAGCCATACGAAACTACTACTATCATTTATCAATAGTAACTTTTTAATGGGAAAGAGTTATTGTAATTATGATGTACAAAATTATTAAATTGATATGGATGAAGTTATAAATGATACTTGCAATAAAAGAATGATTGATTATGAAGATAAAAAGAATTTTTAACACTTTTTTATTGCTGTGATAAATTACTGATAATAGCAAGATTATATGCACTAAAGATGGTACTAGATTATCAAAGAAGATATCACATTTTTATTTGATTTTCAAAATCACTTCTAAATACTATATTGATATACATCCTAATCAGAGAGATAACATACTCAGAATATTGATGAGATGAAAAAGATATCACAAATATGAGGAAACAAAAAATGTTTGATTAAAGGTGAATTTATTCAAAGTAAATTGTATGAAATATTTTAATCCACCATTTGAAAATATTCCTGTAAGTAACTCTAAAACTACTATAATTAAGAATGAAGAGTATTAGAATAAAGTTAAAATTTGATTGTTGATAAAAGTGATATCATAAAAAAATAAATTAAATCATAAGATAAATAATAAGAATTGATAGCTTTTTTACAAATATCGTAAATATGTTTTTTCCCTATATTAAAATGCTGTAATTCTTATAATTAAGGGATGTAAGAGATTAGGTCTTTTAATGCAAAAACACATCGTTGAGAAATCATCTACTGGATGTTTTTTGTTTTTCAAGATATGGAAGCATAACAGGAAGGATTATTCCAGAAGGGGGTTATTAAAAAACTCTGTATTTGAGAAGGAGTAGAAGGCGTGATTAAATTATTACAGTATTGGCTGGTAACAAAAGTTATTACAGTACTCACAGAAAAAAGGTTGAATTAGAACCAAAGCTTGAATATCCCCCCCCCCCCACACACACACACACAAACAAACATCAAATCAAACAAACATCTAAAATATTTTTTCATCAGACACAAATTTGATCAGACAGCTATCACATATTTACCAAAGTGCTGATTTAGTAGCATACTACCTTTAATTAGCTGTTAAAACATGTCTTTACTTTAATCAGCTAAAGAAACCTAATCAAGTGTTTAAAATAAATCATAGTGCATTAAAACATGAACTTACCCGATCTTCAACCAAATGTTCTACAAAATTTAGAACAACATAAAATCCCTCACCTGATTCTGATCATGCTCTGTCAATTTGGTTTGAAAATCAAATCATAAGTGGATTAGAGAGACAACGTAATGACATCACATAGTTGTTAACGGTCTGAGAGGAGATTTGTTTGTCTTCATGACCACTATTTTTCACCCAAAATAAACTCTGCGTGATAGTTGCCTGCTCTTTCTTTGTTCAAGGTCAATAATTGACACACTGTTCAGAGGCATTTGTTTCACTTTTGAGCAAAAACTGGTTTTGTCACTTGCACACAAGTACACAAGATATACTTGCAGTATTCATATAATGAACAGTTTGAAATTTGCATGGAATCATTACTCTAGCAACTCACGTAAAGAAAATTGTTCTGTATCAATAGTCAATTTATGGGAAGACAGGCAATTTTAAAACATTTCAAAGTAAGAATTTCAACTGGGACTCTAAATTCCAAAGTAAGAATTCCAACTGGGACTCTACTAAATTTTGTGATGGGGGTGATCACATCAGGCAATTTTCTCACCTCCCAAAATCGTGATTAATGTTTCAATAAATCATCCAAGTAATCCATTTATGTTGATTTTTTTTGACAATAGTGGTTTGGAACATTTTTCTCTCTGTTTATGATCACCTCGGTCATAAAAGTCCATAAGTTCCCTCCCCCCTCCCCTCCTCTAAGTTTTGGGAATCGATTTATTTTTACATGAAACAGAATGTGAGGATATTAACTAAATAACGTATTTCACAAGAAAGAAAGTTAGGCTATTAAGATAATCCTCATACATTTTTAAGGAAATTTGGGTCCGATCCTAACACTGAAATTTAACAGGGTAATCCTCACTTCAGTATTCAACGTAGCTCTAAAATTGTTTAATATTTCCGTTAAAAAAATTGACTTCTGAAAGAGGGATAACAGAAATGTCTGAACATGGGTATTTTTGTGCTGGTATAAATAAATGAATCAGAACGTTGTATAAAGAAGAGTAAAATTAAGAGATAGAATTTCCAGTTGACTTTGACATCTATAAAGTCATAGACAATTTATGAATGCAAATGATGATGATGTTAAGCATTCAAGGTTGCTTAAATACAGTAATTACTGTTTAAGACGTTGCTTATACAATTGTTCTTCTGAAATGGTTGCTTCTTCAGGGTTTGCTCATGAAGTAATTGCCCACCGGATGGGTGCTGTTTAAAAGATTTCTTAGAAATAGATTGAATATCAGATTGGACTGACTGAATGCTTTAAAAAATGTTTTCTAATGTAATATTTCCAATACGTAACTGGGAGTCATCCAGGTACGCACTGAGAGAAGAGAGAAGGTACATAAGGTATGTATTAGTACGTGGAGGTTGTAGCGTTTTGTACAGATGCAAAGACCTGTTTTTTGCTATATAGAACATGTGTCTTTTGTTCCAGGTTTGATAGGAAGATGATGTCGAAGGTCGTCCTTGCTCACTGATATTGACCTTTCATTTGATTAACCAGGTCTCTATTTTCCTGAAGGCTAGTTAAAGTCTCTGATTTGCAGTGGACAGATATTCTTCACTACGCTAGAGGACGATAGCTTTTATAAAGACAGCGAAAACGTGGGAGACAAGAATCCATCCCAAATACCTCCTTGTTTCAGGACCTGTTGTCATGATCAGTGTGAGTTTTTGGCCAGGTATTGTCCCATCCATTTAGCATTCGTCCTTGGACTTCGCACGGTCTCAAATGCAGGTTCAGTCCGTTCTTCTAGACTTTACATAAGGTCTGGATGTCTGTCCAGACTACTAAGAATTTTTATTTTCCTGGAACATGCATCTTCAATGGCTTGAGCAAGGATGGTAACATGGTCTTTAGTTGTGTGGTTGCTTCTGAAGGGATTCTGCTCTGGACTAATGTCGTTTATTTCCGCGAGGTGAAAAATGAGTTTGTTGGTGATTCTGCATTCCAGCAACTTGCCATTGCAGCTTAGGAGGCTAAATGGCCTGTGCTTTTGACTTTGAACTGCTTTCTGTCTTGTAGGTGAGCATCATACGTACCTTCCTTTATATGTGGTGTGATCCCTGACCGTTAGTTTTCACTATAGAATTGTAGAATTTTCTCCGTTTTTCTACCGAGATGGAATAGCGTTTCGTTGGTGATATCGTCTGCAATTGGTGCCTTCTTCGTCTTTAGTAACAGTTTGGCTTCTCGGAGTTTTCTTAGGCTAAGAAGCTGATTTATCTCTGGTTCCACAATCTGTTCATTATATATATATATATATATATATGCGTATGATCAACAAAAAAAATGCTAAATATCTAAGACATTGTCATTGAGCCACAAACGGAAGTCCTCATCAACAGTTTTGATATCACCTCGAATACCTATCAGTTGGCAAATCAATACGTGTTGATGGGATTGAATTTCACCATAACGACAAAATGGATTGTCCCTTAGACCAATTCTATGCATGAAATCGGCATATCGTCCATATCCAGATCGTAATCGATTTAAGAGCACCCATTGTTCACGCTTCAGGTCGTGTCCTGGAGGTTTCGCCGTAGGTTCAGGAATAAATTGGGAAAGCTGGTTGTCTGTATTACTCCATCGCTGTTTCCACACATTAGCAGCCCAAGATTTGACAGATGCTGTATCGTTTATGGTGGAAGCTAAAAGGTGCATGCGATTCGAAAGTGGAACTCTGCTCTTCAACCTATTGTTTGTAAGTGGATATTCAACCAATTTTTCAAGAATGTGCCTTTCCTCTGATAGCACACGATTATATAAATTCAATATATTTTTATCTCTTCTTAAGTCGGCAGGCTCAATACCACAAAGAATAGGAAGAACATCAGTTGAAGTCGATTTTATACAACCACTCACTAGTCTCAAGCATTCATTAAGTGCAACATCAACTTTATTGCAGTGATGGCTTTGGCTCCAAACAGGAGAACAATATTCCGCAGCAGAGTAACACAAGGCTAAAGCAGATGATTTCAAAGTCGAGAAATCAGCACCCCACCGACAGCCAGCAATACGCCTTAGTAGGTTACATCGCTTGGTAACTTTAGAAGAGACTTCAATCAAATGATGTTTGTATGAGAGAGTACGGTCTAGTGTGACACCAAGGTACTTGGGAGTTTTCTCAAAAGGTAACCTCATGCCAGATATTGAGACATTGAGTTCATAATCAGCTCTTCGATTAACAAGATGAAACACACTGGAAACAGTTTTGGTGATATTCAGTTTGAGTCTCCAATTTTTGAAGTATTTGCTGATGATATCCATATCTCGTGATAATGTTCTTTCAATTACATCAAACGTCTTATGACAAGTCTTAAGGGCTATATCGTCAGCATATATGTATTTTTTACTGATAGTTGTGGGTATATCATGTGTGTACAGGTTGAAAAGAAGTGGAGCAATGACTGAACCTTGTGGTACACCATTAGTTAGGGTTCGGCAGCGTGATTTCTTTGCACCCACATGTACATGAAATCGCCGCTGTGATATCATGGTCATAATGACACGAACCATTTCTTTGGATGGTATTGTTCTCAACAGTTTCAGTGTAAGCCCACGGTGCCACACAGTGTCATAGGCTGCAGAAAGGTCAACAAATACAACGCCTGCTTTAAGTTTCTTGTCAAAAGCATATTCAATATCCTCTGTAAGTAATACAACTTGATCCTGGGAAGATCGACCTGGCCGGAAACCTGCTTGTTCCTTGGGTAAGATCGTTTCAGTGATTGGTTGTATACGATTGTAAAGTAATCTTTCGTAAAGCTTAGAGGGAACACAAAGCAGACTTACTGGTCTGTAACTACTAGCAGCATTTGGTGGTTTCTTGGGTTTAAGCACAGCAACCACTTTTGCAAGTTTCCATATTTTGGGTACTTTGTTTGTACGCAGACAGACATTGAAGAAAGATCGTAGCCATTGAATGCAGTTCTCATGGATGTGAAGAAAGAACTCAGGGTGTAGGTTGTCTGTGCCTGGGGCTTTACCGGCTTTCAGTGATTTAATGACAGATATTATTTCATCATCTGAAAACTCAACACAAAGGTTTTGATCTACTGATGGGGAATTCCATTCTACTTTCAATTGTCGATTTACTTCTCTTGTAAATTGGCGATTAGGGTTTTTGTACTTCCCATTGCTTAGAAGACATGAAGCAATTGCATTTGGACTAATCAAACTGGGATTTGGGGTGACGTTTTTTCGGCCAGTGAGTTTGTTAATAGTTGACCATGCTTTTCGACTGGATCGTTTCATATTGATGCCCTCGACAGTGGCAGCCCATTGTTCTTTCCGTTTAGAATTAAGATGATCGATAAGACGGTTAGCTGAAGACAACTTTTCCTCAAGAGACTGAGCTTTTTCATGCTGAAAAGCAAGTTCATTGCATTTGGTATCCCATTTAGGAATGTAGTTCTTTCGAAAACCTCTTGGAATTGTATCTTTAGCTATTTTCAAGAGTTTCTTCTGGAATGCTGTGTAACACAAATTTAAATCAGATTCTAAAGATGGAAGATCGTCACACATATTTCTAGTTGCATTCTTAAATCTATCCCAGTCGGCTTTGTTGAAATTCCATCTAGGTAGTGACGATGTTGGTGTGTATTCGATCAAGGCTGGGTGATGGATGATTGTAGGTCGATGCTGAGATTTTGGAAAGTTACCCAAAACAGTGTGTACAGGATGAGGCAGAGAGCTGTTGACATCATGTGTGAAGAAAGTAATATCTGGATTCGTGTAAGTGTCCCATGCACCAGAATGAAACGTCTTTGGTTGATTATGATCGAAAAGCAACTTAATATCGAATGTGCTGGACCAATTATAAAGAGCATCCCCATCCGGATTATTTCTAGAATAGCCCCAAGTTGTATGATGACAGTTGAAATCACCGGAGTATATTGCTGGGTGATCATAATGGGGTGGTGGTTCAAACGGAGAATTAGGTGGTTTGTAGTAGTTTGTTATTGTAATTTCTCCATTGATCGATATGGTTAGCCATTCAACTGCACTATCAACATTACTGCGGCCAATTTCAACAGAAGGAAGGTCGTTACGTACAAGAGTGGCAATACCATGCTTAGAGTGTTTGATTGAACCAATGAGAGAAAAGCCATATATCTTGATTTTGTCGTCATTGGTGGCATGTGTTTCTTGCAGTAGAATAACGGAAACTGAATTGCTCATGGCGATTTTTTGAATGACTTCACATTTTGGTCGTGTAAGGCCTTCTACATTTAATTGAAGGATAGCTGGACCAGATGGTTCATGTATCTTTGACATGTCGTTAGATTTTCTAGTTTGTCTCTGTTGTTTAGGTATTGGCATTAGTTTCCCAAAGTTAGATTGGTACTTGCAGGCTGGACCACGAGGAGGTTGTCAATATCCAGCCCATCTGTTCATTGAACATGCCTTGTTCATCTCTGATTTCTTGGATCATGTCCTGTTTACCGCATCTTTTACGTCATTTCTGAATACTGTGGCATGAGCAAGTCTACAGCTTGGTTTCCTGCTTTTATCTAACCATCTTCCAAAAGAGCAACTGATGAGCTTTGGCTGTCTTCATCAATTGATGTATTTACTAATTTCAAAATTTTCTGGCCTTCTTCATCCCGTTTAGGCTTTGCTAGATGTTTTTTTAGCACTTGCTAGATGTTTTTTTTCATCTAGCAAGTGCTTTTTTCTTAATTCGGCATCTTTCAGTGATTTTCTGTGGCTTTTTAAAAGCGATTTTATTTTCTACACTGGAATCCTCCTTAATCGTCTGCTTGGGGTCTGTGACATAATGTTCCTCTTGCTGGGGATCTCTTGTTCGGTTGGGTCTCTAGTTTCTCAAGGAACCACTAGGTATTTATTCTCTGGCAGCTTTCACGATGCACTAGTTCAGGGTCTTCACTTTCTTGTTCAGGTGAGGAAATCTACACCTGCTTGGTCTTGATTCCCTCAGCATACTGGTCTTTGACAGTGGCAAACGTCTTACATATTGCTCTACTGAAATTCCGTCTTGGGAACAACTTTGTTGATGAGGTTTCAGTTCAGTTCTTGTGACTTTCCACATGACGTCATTTTTCGGAAAAGCAAGGTCCAGAGTATTGGAGATTATCTATCTTGTGTGCAAAGGTTATTTGATCTTCTATTCAGCATCAGCCACTCCTCCAAGCTTTCTTCTCATGATCTGTTTTTGCATAGCCTTTCAAATGACACTTGTTGTTACTTTTGGGATAGCTGTGAGATGAAGAGACAATTGTTTTGCTGGTGGATACTAGACTTTGATGATTCTCAACTGGTGTTTGCTGACCATGGTCGTTTGTAGTGATGGTAAATCCTTTGGCAAACCTTGTAGTATCATTATTGGGTTGTTATGTGACGCGTCCACCAAGTGGTAGATATTTTGAGATCCTCAGTACAAATATAACGTTAACCAAACGAGCGAGTTATCTTTGTAAACTATCTCAAACTTTTCTCAAAAGTTTTAAAAAACGAAAATTTGTTGAGACTTTGCAAGGCGTTGAGTTTAACTGTCACATGTGACAAATCTGGCACCGAAGTTGAGGATGACGTAGTGTTAAAAGAAAATGTTAGTGTTAAATGAAACGAAAGGTAAATTTTGAAAACTAACTCAAATAAAACAACTATTAATTGATAGAGATGGGATCACATTCATACAGCCTAGATTAGAACTTCTTATGACCTTTTTGTTAACATTTCATAGCGAATAGGTCATATAATGCATTTATTTTTGTTTAAAATAGAAAATTGCAACTTTGTAGTTCATTTCGATGTGATGCAGCAAAGATCTGGAAATTCTGTTATGATTATTAAAGATGTTAGCAACAATAGCTCACGTCGCAATAGGGGAATTATTGGTGAACTGAGAAGAAAGGACAGTATGAGGTTATATGAAAATTTCTTAAACTATTTCACATAAAATTTATATATATATATATATATATATATTTAATTTGCATACAAATATTTGTCATTGTGGCTTATACATTATACTTACCTTACCGTGTCGAGCTCATATCTCGAACTCTCTTGACTCGTGCTTTCCACTGGTCTCTGTCTTCCATGAGGCTTGGTAGATCCTCAGCCAAGCAACCAGGGTCATCAGCAATTTGGTCGATGTAGGTTTTCGTGGGACGACCTCTGCGATCTGCGCCTTGTGATGGCCTCCATAGAGGGACATCACTGACTAGCTCATCTTTACTTCTGAACAAATGTCCTGCGAATCGAAGACGTTTTTTTCGAAGAGAGACAGATACTCTCGGTAGTGACCCATAGATATCTTTAATGGTCGGATGATCTCTCCAATCAAGGTTTAAAACTGCTCGCAGCATTCTGGTGCAAGTGCCATCTAGAGATGTCTCTAGTTTCTTTGTCAAAGTCCAGAAGACTGAACCATACAGTAGGACAGATTCGACAACTGATCGGAAGAACCTGCGTTTTAAATGATCTGGTAAATTGGACTTCCAAATACAGGACAGCTTATTTAAAGCAGACCAAGCTTTCGCCTTCCTTACATCGATGTCATGGGCTGTTGATTTTATGTAACTGCCCAGGTAAAGAAAGTCATCGACAGATTCAATGATTTTGCCGTTTGTGGATTTTACTTGCGCTTCTTGTTCTTGGTTGAGAGCTATGTATTTGGTTTTCTTGCAGTTGATGTACAGCCCAATCTCACTTGCTGCGATTTCAAGGGTGTGGAGTAGTGTATGGTCGTCAGCATAGTCAATATCTGTAAGGTA
>RDPX01000061.1:2296766-2308390 GCA_003991215.1 Morbakka virulenta | reverse complement strand
GCGTTGTAAATGATCTGGTAAATTTGACTTCCATATACATGACAGCTTATTTAAAGCAGACCAAGCTTTCGCCTTCCTTACATCGATGTCATGGGCTGTTGATTTTATGTAACTGCCCAGGTAAAGAAAGTCATCGACAGATTCAATGATTTTGCCGTTTGTGGATTTTACTTGCGCTTCTTGTTCTTGGTTGAGAGCTATGTATTTGGTTTTCTTGCAGTTGATGTACAGCCCAATCTCACTTGCTGCGATTTCAAGGGTTCCTAACTAGCATACGAAATGTATACTCAAAAAGATGATTGCCACGTACGTTTCGTAAACAGGGATGTTTTTCAGAACATTACTCTTTAAAACGGATGGTAACTTAATCTTATCAATCTTATTTCCGTGACGGTCTAACACGGTTTACAGTAATGACCAATGTCTTATGCTTTCCTTGTGCATCAAAAATGAGGTGCTATCAACAAATGAAATTTGTTTAGTGGTTTGTAGGAAGTTTTCATGATAGCAACACTGTTGTTTGATATAGTTAGCAAAAAACTTAGTTTGTCTCCAATAGTTCAACAAATTCAAAGAGCTCTATCTGATTGGGAACAAGCCGTCTCTTTCCTTGAGACTACTCTCTCCCTCCATCTATCCATCTATCTATCTATCTATCTATCTATCTATCTATTTGTCTATCTTTCTGTCTATTTATCTCTATCTCTAGGTGCGACATCCATTCCAGACGTTGGAGATCATGGTTCTTCACAGATTCCTATCTCTCATCATATGTAGCAGATCTCCAGCTTTTACCTTTTCCTTTTCACTGTTCTACTTAAACTTTATTATCTAAGCTGTGTACATTCTTTCATAACATTAACAACGTAAGATGTTTCAAATAAATTTACATTTCCTGATTAAGATCTCGAGTAAGTACAGAATAATTAAGCTGCTGGAACACGGCTTAAAGATCTATAAGAGAATACTGGACAAGAGGCTGAGGCATCAAGTTAACATCAATGGTATGCAGTTCCCTTTCATGCCAGGGAAAGGAACAGTAGATGCAATTTTTATATTAAGACAGAGACAGGAAAAGACGTTGGAGGGAATCGAGCAATGTTTACGGCATTTGTATACCTAGAGAAAGCATACGACCGTGTTTCCAGAGAAGTCCTCTGTTGGTGCCTCAGGAAGAGGGGGGCGACAGAAAAGAGGATCAGGGTTGCGGAGAGTCTGTACGTAGAAGGCCTAACCATGATACAGTGCAGCTCTGGAGACACTGACGCATTTCCTGTGGCAGTAGGGCTTCATCAAGGGTCTGCCCTTAGCCCTTTCCTGTTCGCTGTGGTCATGGATACAGTCAGAGAAGGGATCCTGGATGAGCTTCTGTACGCAGACAACATTGCCATCTCAGCCGACTCTGAGGAAAAACTGCAAGAGAAGATTCGGAAGTGGCAGGAGGTACTGGAAGCAAAGGGCTTGAAAGTGGACGCCAGGAAGGCGGAAGTGATGATATCAGCAAAAGAAGGGGGTTTCCGGGTAGCAGTGAATAAACGGCATGACCAGGAAATCAAGCAAGTGGACAAGTTCAATTATTTGTGAAAAGTGGTGAATGAGACGTGAGGAAATAGAGAAGAAGTGAAGGTAAGAGTGAACAAGGCGTGGGGAAGTGGAGGGAGAGTAGTGGTGTAGTATGTGACAAAAGGATGGCATTTAAGTTGAAAGTGAAGATCTATAAGACTGTGATCAGACCAGTTCTTCTGTATGGCATGACTTTGGGACTAAGGAGAACAGAGGAACGGCTACTCGAGAATACAGAAACGAGGATGATGAGTTGGATCTGTAACATATCTCTAATGGAACATCGGTCGAACGAGGATATCAGGAAATTCGCAAAACATCAAAGAAAAGGCAAGAGAGGCAAGACTGAGGTGGTTGGGACATCTAATGCGAATGGGCAAACAGAGTAAAGTGAGGAAGTCAATAATGGCAAAGGTGGAAGGGAAGAGAAGTGGAGGAAGGCAGAGGCTCCGCTTGAAGGATGTGGTGGAAAGAGACATGAAGAGCGTTCGGGCAAGAAATGGAATGTGGCAAGATCGAGGAGAGTGGAGAAGGACGTGTCGAGCGGCTGACCCAACATAACGTTGGACCTAGGTCGAAAGGAGAATAAGATTAAGATCTCGAGCTAAAAATCCAAAGAGTAGAAACAAAAAAAAATGTTGGTTTTTTATCATCTTATCAAAGCTTGATGACATTATTGACATTATATTGATGACATTACTCGCATTAACTAATACATAGGGGCTCGTGTCCCAGTTTCTTTTCTTGATTAAAAGAATAAAAAAGATTCCTTACTATTTTTGGACCTTTAATTTGAGCAAATTTGAGCTCACGATATTTATATAAAAGATTTAGTGATACAGCCTGTAGTTCCCAGTTTTCCTTCTTTTACAGTGCTTTTTTATTTATTTTTATTTATTTACTTTTTTATTTATGCCTGGCTTGACTCCAACGTTCACAGCTTCTTCGGATTTCAGACATGATTTTGCCTTTTCTCTGGAGATTTGCTATTAACAATTCTTATTGGTGATGGCCATAAAGATGCCATTTCTATCTTATTTCAACTCAGTGCTTTTTGCCAATCTATTGCGCCCCATAGCTTGCTCAATTTCTACAATTTCTACAGTTTATACAAGATTTCTATGTTTTCTTTGCTTTGTGTATAGTAGAGACAAGTAAAGCCACTGGATATAAAGAGACTACTCGACATAAACTTAAATTTGGGGATAAAAATGTAATAAATGAAGGTCTTTTGCTACGAGAAAAGATCATATTTCCACCTCTTCCTATAAAATTGCATTTAATGAAGCTTTCTGGACTAAGCATAGAAAAATAGAAAGCCGGCATTTTGATGGTCCGCAAATACAACAATGAGTAAAGAATGGAAACTTTAAAAAAGCAAAAATTAAGTTGGAAGTCCGGTGTTCATTTGTAGATATAATTCAGAGTTTTCTTGGAAATTGCAAGGCTGACAATTACAGAGTGCCATTTGGTAACATGTTGGAAACGTTTCACGCTTTGGGAGGAAACATAAGCATCGAGGTTCACATTCTGAATAGCCACTTGGACTAATGTTTGGATAATTTGGATGATGTCAGTGATGGACAAGGAGAACGGTTTAATCAAGAAATTAAAGTTATGGAAGAGAGGTATCAAGGAAGATGGAATATCAACATGCCTAACTACTGTTGGAACGTTAAACGGAATACGAAGGCTTTTGCAATGATACTTGGAAAGTATTTGTATTACTTTTTTGTACACAACTTTGTAATCTTTGCTGAAATTACTTTTGAAAGCTAGCAAACTGCTATTTGTTTGACTTTCTCTACTGCAAAACTTCTCCTGTCTGTCTTGGTTTTGACCCGTTTCAGATATATAGGTATTTTCAGGAGCAAAAACTTTAGAGCTAACGGTAAAAAACTAATGTTATTCTTGGAATCAGCACATTTGACTTACTTAAAAACAACTGAAACATCGCTTGCACCATTTCAAAAAAAGATTGTTCGCCTGTGTAATCAATCAGCGAAAAATTGTCAAAGATGGAAAAGTGCTTTATTTTAATTTTAAATACAATTAATTAAAACATTTAACATAACAGCACACGATCTCAAAGCTCTATGCCAATAGTTTTTGAGCAGGGAGTCCCATTCTTATAGTTGGCCACTGTAAAATACATTTTTTGACTTGGTTAAGTCTGTTTCATAAATGGGAGGGTTTCTTTATAGTTAGTGTCAGGTCAAAACACCGGACGCATGATCACCTCATCATCACTCCACTTCTATGAGAGAAATTTGACAGTGTCTGTTGTAACTCCATTCCACCATCAACACAGTGTTCAATTAGTAGAACTGTTAATGATCTGTCTTTATGTGGTATTTTTTTACACCTATTTCTATTTTGATTTTTTTAATGACTTTTAACAAAATGTTTTGTTTTCAGTACCAGGCAGATTTTCAATTGTCAGGGCATACATATAATTTCAAGATCAATGAATGACTCCGTTTACGAGAATGCAGACTGGAGCTATGGTAGTACTGTTACATTAAGTTATTTCCATAAACTTCTCTTTCCTTAGTTTTCAGTAATGTCAGTGAGCCTTTTTCCAATTTTTCTTTTGAGAAAGCTTTCCTTCATTTTGACTTTCTTCATATTCTTCCACTTTGTCAGGTAAGCTTCGATGATAGTGTTACTTGGTCATCTTCCAGTTGACTGCTATTTCCCCTTGTTTCCACTAGACCTTTCAACTTCGTTATTTTTTCTTCTTTTCTCTTATTTCTGGCATCAGTTTTACCTTTTTTGACACTGTCCATACATCCCTTCAGCACAAAAGTACTGGTTGAATAAATTTATCATCCACCTTCAGTTTCAGTGTCATTCTTTTGTTACAAATGTCTTCTCCTTCACATACCATCCCGTAGCAAAAGCGACCATAGACTTTCACTTCTCTCTATCTCAGCAATGTTGATTAACTTAGAAGCTCTTGTACAGTTGCAACCAACAGCTAATTTTGTTAAGCCAACTTTTTCCTTTGACTCACTCTGTCCCTGGTGCCCTAGATTTTTTCAATTGTTATTAATTCTCCTGTTTTCTCGCCTAATTAAGTGACCGAAAGACATTGTTTGTTATTCTATAATATCCTTCAGTTGCTACTTCTCTGTTCTTATAAACCTCAAATCAGTTAAAAGTATTTCTGCAGACTCCAACACTTTTTAATTCCCTCCACTTCAATCATACTTGATTGATTCTAGCTCTGACTACCTCCTCAAAAGCAGGCAATATTTGTCAAGTCTTGTAGTGCATATTGATATATTTAATGGTATTCTTTAAAACTGCTTTTAGAGATAATTTTGTGGTTAAACCTATATGAAAAGAGTTTCAACTTTTTAAGAGTATTTGTACTTTGAATTTAGTAAATGATATAACCACACCTTATTTTTTAATAAATTATTCCCTTAATCCACTTTATTGGTCTCTTTATCTTAAAGAACAGAACATTTCAAGGTCTCTTTTTGCACTGTAACAGTAAACCTAATCTAATCACAATGAGGAGCCTATTCATTTCAATTACTCAATTTGTGATAGAGAAATAACATGTCGAGTATGTCTATTATTGACATTATCCACCTCTTTTCTTTCAGACAAAACAACTGTACTCACTATTTATTCTCTCTTTATAACTTAATTTAATTAAGAGCACTAAGAACAGAAAGTTACAATTTTGTTTAATTTCAAAAAACCTAGGTGAGTATATCTATGATGTGTTAAAGATTAACCAAGGATACATTATTTATTCTACGAGAAAATACAACTTTCTTTGCTTTCACACTCTCCTAGAGATACGTTTAAAAGTCATTGTGTACTTTAATTACATTTGATTACTATAGATTGCTGACAAACCATCTAGTTACAGATGGATAAAAATCTCAATCCAGTGGTTAACAAAAAGCAAAGAAAGATGAATACAGACAATCCTGCAAGTGGGGTCTCACAACAAGTGAGAAATGATAAATTGGTCAGAGGTCTTTCCCTGTTATTTCCAAATAAAGCATTGCCAAGAAAGGTTTCTTAATAATAGTACTAAGCATGACATTGCAGCATTGATATCAGATTGTATCTTTCTTTTTGCCCTTTTTATTGACAGAAGCAACAAAGAGTAGGCCTTAAAAGCCATATTGCAATGTATGCCTAAGAACATTATTATCATCATCATCCTCGTTTCCTTTGCTTTTTCTTAGCTTCTCTGTTTTCTTGATCATAGGTGTCAGATACAATTCAGATTCTTGGACTCTCAGTAGTAGTCAGTTGATGTTTTTTGGATTTACCATATTTTTCTAAGAATGTGGGCTGATACTAGAAGGTCAATTTTGGTAGTTTCGTTTCACTGAAGTTCCCTAGAATCTTCTTTTTCTGCTTCTTGATGCCTTTTTTAATCACCTCCAGTTCTTTAATGACAGCTGGGACAGTTTCTCTTTTCATTTCCCAAATATCTGACATTTCAGCTTCCAGATCATTATATTTGAAGAGTTTTTTATCACTTTTAATGATGTATTTTGATTTGCACGGTTTGCCATATCAAAAAGCATTTATGTTTTTTCTTGCTTATCTTTGATTATAATATCAGGTTTGTTAGCTATTATGGCCTTATCGGTTTTGACTTGCATATCACAACGAATTATAACTTTTGAATATTTTGTTTCTATGTCTGGTTGTTGTCCATTTATCAGTTGTTTTCATGTAAGATAAGACATTGTTATGCCTTTCAGTGTACTGTGTTTTTGCTAGTTCTGGCCATCCGAATAGAAACTCTTCAATGCTTTAATGTTTCATACCAAGTAAAACATCTGTACAATGGATTGGCTCCTTCTTTGATGATTCTTTGATTGTACAAACGGGTTGCCAAGCTTTGACCTCGAGTTGCTATTTTTAAACCTTTGGTTTCAGATTTCAGTCTTCCTTCTACCAGTCATTTGTTTGTTTATTGATAGTTTACATCTGCTTCCCTGATTCTGGCTGAGTAATGTCTTGAGACGTTTTGCTTTCACAAGTCAGTTTGATATTTTCTTGGACCTGCTCTTGGCTTGTTCTTACACTCCCTTTGCAAGCTCAGTCAGTAACCCACTGTTTTTTTCTGTAAACTCCTTGACCTTCAGTTCTTTCTTGAATTTGTCAGCTTATTTCTTTACCGAGTATAGTTTTTTAGTATAGTGTTGAGTTTCTATTCTCAGGGAGAAATCTGCTGATTTTTCCATGTACACTTTTATACTAGTTGTTGAAATTTTGTGAGTTATTATCAGCTGAATTAAACTTCTGCCACCACATAATCTTCTTCCTGTTTGTAAAGAGTTTTTCTGTCTTTCTCTCATTTATTTTGTTAAAGATGTAAGTGACGACTGGTATTGCCACATTTTTTACTGCTTAAATCTTGTTACCAACATCTAATTCACTTGTTAGGAGCAGTCTGATTCTCCTATAATATTCTTTCGCCTTCTTGTATTTCATTGTAAAGTGTTTTTTGTTTTCACTCTGGTTGACGTAAAGCTACCTACCTGTTTCCTTTTAGCTAAATTCTTTGTAGTTATCGTTGTTAAGAACCATTCTGATGGTTTCATCAATTCACTCTTGGCAAAGATAGCCTTTACGCATTTCCTCAGTCCAAAAAAAATCTTTAAATTCTAGGTATACATTTTTACGAACTATAGAATTTTTGTTAATTTTTATTATTCAAGCCTATGGTTCCAGTTCATGTACAAAAAGTAACTTTTTTTTCTTTTGTTGATCTTATGTCCATGTTTCGCACTGTTCAGAAAAAACTCAATGGGACTAGGGCAAGGCAAAAAAGGAGAGTTGAGAATGAGTCTCCTTGAAATACACCACTACTTACGTTGATTCTCCTTGATTTAATAGAACCGTTTTTAAAGTTCAGATAGCAATCTGTTTGTCATTTATTCATGCTAGCATTTATGAAATTACTACTGTTGGTCAGTCTTTTTCGTTTTCTTACTTCTACAATTTTCTTGGATCATATTTTTAATCAGTAGCTGGTCAGTAGCTAACCTGATAAAGAACTGCGAAAACTAAGAAATGCAATGAATCTCCAGAATTTAGAATTCTAATCAGGAATAAAATGCAGCAGGACTAAAGTTGGTAGAACTGTTCACAGTTGTAGGATGTTTCTCCTACTAAAGAAATGTAACACAATTCATTGTTACCATGCAACCAAATGTTAAGGGTTGAAATTCATAAGATGGTAATGTAGCTAACTCTACTGTGTGAAAAGGGAGAAGTCACTGTGACCTTGACACTAAAGGTCATTTCAAAATGTGTAGATGGGCATGTGTCCATACTATAAAAATATTACGTAAGAATTAAATGACATGAGGAAAAGAAAAAAAATAAAGAAGTTTATAGAGTTGCATGAAAGTAAGACTGAGGTTATTTGAAAATAAAAAATATAGATTGAATTATAGGCGAGGAAAATTTCAGCCATGGCTATAGCAGGAGAAAAGGAATGGGGAAGACTTGAAACAAATATGGAACAAATAGGCAATGACAAGAAAGATGTTGCAGCTACGTAAATTAATTAATTTTTATAGAACACGCTGAAGAAGACTTCCAAAAGCACATCAGTGGTGCCTAATTAAGGAGAAATAGCTAAAAGAAACAGATGGGAAAAGAATCCTACCATTTTCTGACGATATCCTAAACCTCATTCGTTTATAAATATCTCATTCAAAATAGATAAGATAGAATATTTTTATAACTATATAACTATAACTATATATATAATAACTATATTAATTAATATTAAATATATATATAATAACTATATTAATTAATATTAAATATATATATAATAACTATATTAATTAATAGATGGGATAAAAGATTTACAAGCAGAGAAGTCATGGTTCAATGGTTAGTGCAGTTGCAGCGTAATCAAGAGGTTTCGGGTTCGATTCCCTGTGCAGGCGGAAACAATTTGGAACTTCACAAAAGAGAAAGCCATTGGTTGACGTCAGCAAAGGCATCCGGCCAAGAAATTCCTCAATGCCAAAACGAACAGTTTTTGTGAAGGGTACCGTCTGATCCCCAGTTACCGGGGATAAACGACCTTAAAAAAAAAAAGGTTTACAAGCTCTCTGTACAAAGGGCATTTTAGCATCAGCATAATGCTTTTCATGTTATTGTTTTCTCTGTCCAGTATCATTAGACTGGTCCACCTTTAAAAGCTGGTTGCAAGTGACATTTTTGACGATTGTAAATACACGCTGCGATAAAACAAAGCAGTGACACAGGTTTGAACTAAAGGTAGGGATGGGATCAATAGTGCCAATACCAATCTGAATTCACCTGGTAGTTTATTCTTCAAATCAAGTTATTGGAATAAGGCATAGGGTTGTGATATAATATCAGCATACATCTAACATCAAAAGTCAAATCAAGATGATAGTCTTCTCCATGAGCAAAACTCAGTAAGTTTTCATTATTGAGAATGTAACTAGAATCTAACTTCCCGGACACAGATTTTTTTATTTTTTTGCAGACAAGTTAAAAAACCCTTTCACGAATTTATAGGCAGAGCAAAAAACCAATTCACCTTTTTCCTTATATTTTTTTTCCTCTTTACAGTCATCATTAGTTTTTATAGACAACCTATTTTTCACATTCAGGTGTAATTAATACCGTCAGATTCTTAAACTAGTATTACTGGAAAATTTACTAACCATTTGTAGTTAATATAGAAAAATAGGTGACAAGATGCTTTATTCTATAAATACAAGTCAAGAAAAATGCTATGTCATCACGACAACATTTCCAGGATTTTTTAAAGATACATTAAACAATTCATATACATTGCAATAAAATATTACATTTATTCAATAATGTTCCATCAAATTTTTACTGTCATTCCAAACTAAATACTCACAAAGTTTTCAGCTAATTATATAGAGAATCACAGGCTGCGAGAAACAGTTAACTGAATCTAAAAATTTCAAATTTTTCAATTTTTCAAAAACAATTGCAATTCTTTTGTTTCGTTTTAACCCAGGTTAATTGCTAAAAACAGACGTTTTATTAAAAAGCTTCTAAAAATATAACTGTGACCACGCTTCACTATTGTCAACAAATTTTAAACCATTATAATACTTTGCGATTAACAAACAAATCACTAGAAATACAACAAATTAAGCTGGTACCAGAAAAGAACGTTCCTTAGAACATTTCCCATGATATTACATGTAGGAATGTCTGTGACAATACGTTTTTGTTAGAAAATGTTGAAGAAATGATTGTCCCATATCTTTCTCTGTTTTCGTCAGCATAAAATCTAAACAGCCAAACCAAATAAAGTAAGACTATGCACAATATATGATAGACATAGGGAGTAGTTCTTTTCATACTTGTAGCAGAACTAAAACTCCTTATTATGACAGTAGTTTCCAGGTGAAAATTTCTGTCTGTTCACTTTACACCTGATGAATACCTGGTATGGTATGGATGTCATTTTTTACATTTCATACACAACTACTTCAGAGAAGGCATAAAAAATTAAAATTTTTACTCTTCATTTTCAAAACCAAGTAAAAAATATGTTGATGCAGAAATTCATTTATTTCAAAAGATCTGCGTACGCTTGAAGTGGCTCTCGATAGCTTTTTTCGCCTGAAGGATAAAGTAAAATGATCATTTCTGCTGTATCTGTACGGAATTAAAATAGAATTACCCCTGATATTTAAATATCAATGTTTTTCTGTTATTTTCATCGAACCAATAAATAAAATAATAAGTGCACGCTTCAGCCATGTTTTGGAATACATGCCTCACGACAATGCTACCTTTTGAAATCCTAACAACCCTCACAAAATTATGTCCTTTATAGTGTTGTCTTCATTTTTAACTAAACTACACTCTGGAAAAATTTTATTTCTTGGTTTAAAGATGCTGTAAAATGGCCGAAAGAAACCACAATATTAACAGTATACAAAGGGGATTTGTGCAATTCAAGCATTAGAAGGAATATCTGGTGAGAACTATTTCAATGCTTTTGTGAAAACATTTCCTAAGGTCATGTTTTAACTTGGGCTAAAAAGGAAAAAGGAAAAACCATAATATTAACAGTATACAAAGGGGATTTGTGCAATTCAAGCATTAGAAGGAATATCTGGTAAGAACTATTTCAATGCTTTTGTGAAAACATTTCCTAAGGTCATGTTTTAACTTGGGCTAAAAAGGAAAATAAGCCAATAATAAGAGATATTTTTTTTAAAATCTTCATATTTGCCAGGGATAGTCAGTATCAGGAAAAATCCAACACTCACAATTATTTTACGATCAATGTAAAGTGAGAAAAATGGATGTCAAAATATCCTTCCGTAAAATACATTGGTACTAAATTAAGTAAGAACAATTGAATGGGTGCAGCGAACAGATGCTTTTAAAATAATAAAAAACCAATTCTACAAAACTTATTGGCAAATTTGTAAAGCGAGTTTAACAAAATTGTAAGGTTCTTGTTTACCATAACATATAAAATTAAGGATTTGGGCATACATTTTATTTCATGAAGTCCTTTTCTCTATTCTTAAACATAAAAAATATCATAATCAAGAAAAAAACTATCCTAAAAATCTTATGAGTGGGTGAATAAAGACAATAGTTTTCATAAAAAACAGTGATGATAAAGTAAATATTGCTGCCTTTTGCAATCAGGACATATATTCTCTCGTTCTTTTACAATGAGAATTATAACATCTGCGTTTACACGAATTATTGTTTATCCGTTTAGATTTGTTTAATTTGCTTATTTTCTGCCAAATACCCAACAAGCTTGGTTGTATAGGTTCAACTGTTTTTTGGGAAAAAAAATTTCGGTTTTTCTGTGACCTCTTAATATTGAGTACTGTAAAGTTAGAGCTTTTTGACTCGTATATCTGATTATATGATAGCTCCTACGTTTTAATGTGGTAGAGCACTGTTCTTGATGACATTTCATATTCATTTGTTAATATATATATATATATATATATATATATATATATATATATATATATATTCCACACAGTAAATATACAAACAAACAC
>RDPX01000061.1:2251037-2287809 GCA_003991215.1 Morbakka virulenta | reverse complement strand
TTGTTTTTATTTCTTTTAAAAATGTGTATATATATATATATATATATATATATATATATATATATATATATATATTTGGGAACCTGTTGTTAGCGTAATGCAATTCTCACTACGCATGCGTGGTTTGAGCACTTTGACAGGATCCCACAATAACTCCTTAAGCTGTGTTTGCTCCGGCAACATGGCCAGAGAGTTATGTCTCAGAAGCTCTGTGCTGCACTGATGAGCCCACAAAGGGCGAAACAGTACTGTCTGCAGATTGAGTATATATATATATATATATATATATAGATATATAAATAAATATAGATATAGATTATAGATATAGATATAGATATAGTTTAGTTGGTGTCACCTCCACTGATTCCAGCATCCTCATTTCAATGGTTTTGTTGTACTAAGCGTAAGAGAGTCTTTCTTTAATTGCACCTTCTTTACTCTAACTTTCTTTAGACTCTTTTCTTTTCAACTTTTTGTTTTCTTTCTTATAACCTAAACTCACTTCTTTTATACTAAATGCTTTCATGATGTCCAATGGATTTTTTCTGAAAAAATAATACTTTTTCTTCAATATGATTTAAAATTTCAATTTATCAGTACTAGCAGTAATATCTTTTGGGTTTCTCAGTTGTAGAAAATTCACAAAAGTTTCAATTAAATATACAACGTGACTTTTACTTACATTTTCTCACGATTGTTAGATCAAACCATAGTTTCCTCAGCTTTTTGTGAAACAATACATCTTATTACATAAGTTGGCAGTAAATCTTTTTCTATTTTTACCTAATTACTATTCACTATTCTACTCTTCCTGGAGTATTTCGTCTGTTTTTATCGTAAAAAATATTTTTAATTGAACCTAAACCCTCTTTCAAATTCATAAATTTTTATCAGAAATACACTTTCTGCTTAAGAACTTTCTTCTTTTCTGTCATACGAGACTAATAACAAATCGAAAGTTTTAAAAGGAATATCCAATCATAGAAAGTGTCCTATTTGCTTTCCCTTCAATGCCAATGCTGACTAGCAATATTTTTTTTTCATTCAAGAGGCCGATTGTACTCTTCATATCTGTGTCTAATAATTAAAAATAGATCTATTCAATATTGCCAGTTTTGCGTACCCTTTGTCTAGAGATGAGGTAGAAAGTCTTGGGAAAAAGATTATCTTGTAAATCTGTTCATTTGTGTGAAAAATGCATTTTTGATTATAAGTTTGAAAGAAATATCTTGGTGCTTTAAAAACTTAGCAAAGTATACAGATTTAGTTAATTAATACTTTGTGCTAGTATTTTGCTTCCTTTAAATATTTAATATTTAAAAAAGCAATTATCAGATCAGCATCCACTGTTTAGTAGAACTAACAGGGATTTTTTCTAGTTTTTCTTTCGTTTCTATTTTATATTTTTATTTCTCTGTTTCTCTGTTTCTCTGTTTCTCTGTTTCTCTGTTTCTCTGTTTCTCTCATTCTCTCATCCTCTCTTTCTCTCTTTCTCTCTTTCTCTCTTTCTCTTTTTCTCTCTTTCTCTCTTTCTCTCTTTCTCTCTTTCTCTCTTTCTCTCTTTCTCTCTTTCTCTCTTTCTCTCTTTCTCTTTTTCTCTCTTTCTCTCTTTCTCTCTTTCTCTCTTTCTCTCTTTCTCTCTTTCTCTCTTTCTCTCTTTCTCTCTTTCTCTCTTTCTCTCTTTCTTTCTTTCCCTCTTTCTCTTTCTTTCATTTTTTTTATCAGATTCCAGTCATGTGAATGACAATGCATAGATGATGTTGTCAAATAAACGTACAATCTAATTTTATATGCAGAAATAAGTAAACTTAGCAATCTTTGAAGTAAGTCTCAAACGATCTTTCAGAGCCGTAGCAAATGCTGCTTTTGATTTCACAAAAAACAAATTGTTGTACTCTTTACAATTATTATTTATTTCAACTTTCCCTTACAAAAACTTCCAGTATTTCTTATCTTTACTCAAAATTAACTTTTTCTCTTGAAGATAGGGTTTAGTCAAAACACCATTTTTTAAAATTGCACTATTTATCCAAAAATATTAAATACCTTTGCAGTCATTAACAAACTTGCATTAACTTAATCATTCCTTACAAATTCGACAAATTCCTTCCCATTAATATATTTCATCACAAAAAAGTACAGTCGATTTTCTAAATACTGAAAATGAAATAATGGGAATTTATCACCCTTCTATTCTTTGGAACAAAAGCAAAGTTTCTCTCGGTACAGAAGCGATTAATAAGATTAAGGTTCATTTTATACCTGCTTCGCCATTAAAAAACTGTAGTTTGTAAAAAAAATTTTTTATCTTACGTTCTCGCGTGACGAAGAGGGAATACCAGAACAAAGGATTTCATATCATCTTTTTGAACCGTCTGATCAAGTAGTTGTCACTTTCGAGGTTAACGTAACTGTTTCAAATCTTGTTGAAAAGCCATATGGTAATATTCCTTTCAATTCGTCCAGGCTGACTAGAGTGGATTTAATACGTTTTTGGTGATGTTGTTAGTATATACCTGGTTTCTTCCAGCTATATATTTGGTAAGGTTTAGTTTTAACAACTCAGCTTCTGATGCTGCAAGTGCATTCATAGAATGGGTGCAGGTTGGTATTGAAACATTTGTTTTCAGCAGTGGTTACAAATTAAAATCTCATTCTTCTCCATGATTTAATGTTCACTGTTCTTCGCAATCATTTTTACTTTTGTTTTCAAAATAAAGGAACTGATGAATCTCGGGTTTCTTTAAGAAGTGGTAGAAAAATCTGAGAAAAGGATGATTTCTGATGCTAAATCTTAGTATACTGAGCTAGTTCGAAGATCAATTTCTATTCAAAGAATTTGAAGTCGAGATTTCCCTAAAATTTACAACAGTGATTTGAATTCTGGCAAGACTTATTCCTCCACGGTGATCGATTTTCTCTGAACTCTGGAAAACAGGGTGAGCTTTTTGCTAGATTGTTTTCAACCAAATCCCCCCAAAACGACACTGGTTTTACTTTGCAAGAGTAGTTCTCTCAGCAAACCGATTGAGTTTTGGACTCTGTTATTTTCAATCCAAGGATTTATGGAAACAAAAATTATTATAATAGTAAAGATCTAAACCTCAGGGGCCCGATTTGCTTCGGTGGTTGTGTTAAAAGAGTGTGCTTCTGAGCTAGTTTTAATCCAGATAGTTCTTCTTGCTGTCCAAACTTTTTAACCTTTGCCCATCGGAATCTTGTTTTACGCAATGCTGGAAAGTTTAATATTCTTCCTGTCTTCAAGAATGCAAGTGATCTATCTGATCTTCGCAAATATTGACCTGTAAACAACTTATCAACAATGCACTTGTAGAATTTTTGCGAAACGTAGGTCGCGATGCTGCTGTTCGGTACCACTTTAGAAGATATTGCTCCACTGGTGAACTTTTGACTGTAACCACGGAACGTTTATCCATAGGTTTATGGAAAGGTTAGTGAAGAACAAACTATAACACTCGATATTTCGAAAGCATTTGCCAAGGTTGGTAAGCTGGTTTGCTTTATAAGCTTTCTGGTTATGGCATTTTTGGAGTGGTCTTTGGAATTATCTAGTCATTTCTATTAGATCGTAAAGTTGCGGGTCACATTGGATAGAACTACATGTGATGAGTATTCTATTAATACTGGTGTTCTTCAAGGCTTTATTCTTCAACTCTTTTCTATCTTTACATCGACGATCTTCCTGGTAATTTGGTTCATTTATCACCATCTGTGCCAATGACATAACCCTATACTCGGCAACTCAGCAGGAACAGTTTAAACTTGCAAAAGCTTCAGAATCTGATTATTACATACAATTCCGTGGAGTTTAATTTCTTGAATGACTTTACTACCTTCCTTAGTGATGGTATAAGCCTTCATATGAGAATACCAAACTTTGCATCAAGACATTTCCAAAACTCTATTGTTGTGGTTTTACAAGTTAATCATTATTATTTTGATTATAATTATTATTGTTGTTGTTGTTGTTTTTGTTCACTCGGTCTTGATGTTGACTGACGGTTAAACACAGGATAGCAGGCCAATTTCCTTGGGTTTTTGAATCCTGTACTTTTCATAATATCTTACCAGTTCCTAAAGCGAAGCTTTCTCTAAAACCTCAGCAGCATTTTATTTCAATTTTTTCAGCTAGTTCTTAAAGTTCTTTCCAATGGCACCCAGGGCACCAATGATTATTGGTACTATGTTGACTTCTCTTATCTTCTATAGCCGCTTGATCTCTCTCTTAAAGTCGTAAAAAATCTCAATTTTTCCTTTTCTCTTCCTTCATTTCTAGTATTGAAGGGACAGGAAATGTCAAACACCGAACACCATCGATTCTTTTTGTTTTCAAAAACAATCTTGACGGTTATGCTCCAGTCGGTAATAATCTATCTGTATGGAAAAATCTCACAGCAGTCTTACGCCTTCTGTTACAATTACATCTCCTACATTATGGATGTACAAACGACCTTTATAGTTTAACTTTTGTTTTTGACATAACGTCCAATGAACCATTTGGGCTACCTTGTCATGTTTTTATATTGAACTTCTGCTAGTTGTTAACATTGAGGTACATTGTACACAAATTGTTTCACCCCCTTTTTCACATAGTCTACATTCTTTTAATACATTTTCTTTGTAAATGATGTTCTCTACAGAATTTGTTCCTATTGCCTGCTCTTGTGTTGCAGATATAAAGTTCTATGCTTCGTGATTTAATTCTGCACATTTTACCAATACGATTTCTTATCCTTATCCATTAAAGCATTTGTGACAGGAGCTGTTTCCCAATGCAGCGCTTTATCTATTAAATATTTAACAATATTGCTCTGCTGTTTTTTATCTCGTTTCCATACTTTAGGGTCTTTGATTTCATTTGATCTCGATATTCCCTCCTTTTCAACCTGTCTCATTATTTCGTGGTCATTGCTCATCACATACCAGCCAAGACTGTTCTCCTTATTTTGCACAGTCTCTTCAGTTCAAATCAAACCTCTCCTTCCTTCCTTCCTTCCTTCCTTCCTTCCTGCCTGCCTTTTTAAATTCAGTATGTTCACATTGCTTTCAGGGTGTAACGTTGCGTACATGGAGAGTTTCTTTCTTGTTTTTCTATCAAGTTGTTGTATTTCACTCTTGGTCAATTTATCAAACCAGCTCCGTATCTCAACAATGACACACTCCACGTATTTATTGCAAAGTCTTGATTAAAGACTATTTTTCAATCCTGGTAATTATCTCTTTTTGATAATTTGATACGTAATTTCATCCATCTACACCATACCAAAATCTTTATATCCTTTTTTGATAACACTTTTAATTTATTTACCATTCCGCAGTTGTATGCCATTACTTTTTTTACAACTTTTCCTTTTTTCATTACAACCCACTTCACAATTCTGAGCTCCAAACATTGTACCTAAGTCATCACTGAAAAATCTCACTGTTCTTGCCAGTGACTCAATCTCATATTCTTCCTTTGCAAATAACTTCAAATCTTCCATGAAAAGGAGGCGATTGATTTTCGTTTCCCCCCTTTTAAGTTGATATCCAGCCTTACACTCTCTCAGTGCCATTGACATTAGTAAAAGGCAGATCACAAAGTGTAGAGGGTACACGTAGTCACCCTGAAAGATTCCTCTCTGAATGGTTAATTCTAATTGTTTTTTTGCTGCTGTTAGTATCTTTTTCCAAGGAGGCATACTTCTTATTACCAGATATTTTAGGTTTTCTACAAATCCAATCATGTTAAAACATTTTATTATCTACTAATGTAGTACCATATCGCAAGCTTTATGGTAGTCAACCCATGCTATTGAGAGAATTGTATGTCTTCTTTTACAATTCTTTATAATGGTTGTGTCGATAAGCATCTAATCTTTTGTCCCCCTTGCCTTTCCTTTACACTCATTTTTACTAATCTTGAAATAACTTTCTCTCTCTTTCTTTCTCTCTCTCTCTCTCTTTCTCTCTCTCTCTTCCATATAATTGTAATTGTAATTCTAATCTGCTGTTATTCCTATCAACACTTTCCATATAAGTATCCATGTCCGCACAAAACCAGTTTTCACTATTTCACTGAGATCTTCAGCACTTCTGCTGTGATGTCCCTTCAAATTCTTAATGAAGACGTTCTGCATTCCATAAGTATTTCGTAATCTTTTTTAATTGTTCCTTCATCTTTCCTTCTTCCGTTTCTATGGAAACATGTACTGTGGTCATAAGAGTAAGATAAAATAAAAAACAAAAAACAAAATGGCAACATCACTTCAACCTTCCAAGTGCGGTCCCACAATCAGTAAGGCCTTGTTTGGAGACAAAAACAACAATAAATAGGCACAAAAAGCCATGTTGTAATGCATGCCAAATGGCATATTTATTTATTATTAGTAGTATTAATAGTAGTAGTAGTAGTAGTAGTAGTAGTAGTAGTAGTAGTAGTATCATCATCATCATCTTAGTTTATAGCATTTGCACAAGCTGTTCTTAATGCTGCTTTATTCCTTGGGGTCAGCCACAACTACCAGCCAAAGGCAAAGAGGTTTCTTTCTCCTTTCATTTGTAAAACGTTTCTAAGAATTCCAGCTTTACCTAATAAGGCTGTCTTTTATACCATACCAATATTTATCATACTCAATATTTATCATGTCAGTCCATCTCTTGACATTTTTGCTTACACACCCAAGAGCTCCAACAACGATTGGTACAACACGAGCATTCTTCAGTGACGAAATCCTTTTAAATTCAATTTTTAGGTTTTGATATTTTTCCTACAATCTCCTGGTACAGTAACATCAATAATGATACAAGATTTGCTTTTCTTATCGACCACAATAAGATCAGATCTTCTGGCCTCAATGACATTATCACTCTGTATGTTAACATCCCACATCAATTCCATGTCACCATTTTCAACTACTCACTCAGGGTAGTGCTCATACCACTTCTCCTTGCTTTCAAGACCATATTTCTCACATAATTTCCAACGGATTGGTTTGTCAATGTTATCATGTCTCCTCTTATATTCGCGTTGAGCAAGCTTTTTGGTCTCACAAATTATATTATGTACAGTTTCACCCTTTTCACCACACATTCTGTACATCAGATTTTCTGTTGTTTTGTCGATCTTATGTTTAATATAATTTGTTCTTAGTGCCTGCTCTTGCGCCGCAAATGTTTCTCTTCTTGTTCTTTAAGCTGATGCTCTGGCTGATATTATTCATAGTGTCATAGCAAATGACCAAGGGCTAGGAAGGTGCCTTCTCCTTCATTACATCTCCTATACTTTTCTTAGGATTCTGGAAGTTCCTAGCAAGGCAGTTTTTTGCGTGTCTGCAATATTCCATGGAATACCAATCTTCTCAAACCACTTCTCAAATCCTTTTGTTACAATTCCAAGGACTTCTATTATTACTGGTAGTACTTCAACGTCCTTCATTTTCCAAAATCTTGCTACTTCTCTATTAAGTCCTGAAATTTTTCAAATTTTTCTTTTTCCTTTTTCTCTACCCTTCCATCTGCGGGCACTGCAATATCCACAATGACACAGCTTCTCTTTCTCTTATCAATTAAGACAATGTCTGGCCTCCTAGCCTCTGTTACATTGTCAAACTGTATATATATAAGTGAATATGATGATGCCAAATAAGTTTGACATCATCATATTCGAAAGTCTCTTCGGGAGTATGTTCATACCATTTTTCATGCTTCAATCAATTTTTCTTGGAAAGATCCCAATGGACTTTCTTGGCAACATAATCGTGCCTTCAACTGTACTCTTTTTGTGCACGCTTCTCACACCCACTAACTATGTGTTCCACTGTTTCTTCTCTCTTCCCGCACATTCTACGAGTAGAATTGTTGTCACTTTTATCAATGCTAAACTTGATATACTTTGTTCTAATAGCCTGCTCCAGCGTGGGACATACAAGAGCCTCCGTTTTACTTTTAAGGTCACTTTTGGATAATCAATATCACATTTTTTCATTGTCAACATTTTCACTGCAATCTCTAATGAATTGTCCATGACTCTCCCTTTCTATCCATTTTTGCTTAAGCTCTTCAGATTTTTGCTTTTTAAATTCTTTGGTGAAAATCGTGTTTTCAGTAACAATTGTTCCGGAACCACTCACAGCTTTCATGATATTTTCTTTTGAGATTATAAAATAATAACCCAAACTATTTTCTTCTGAGTTCATAACGTAATAATCTAAACTATTTTCTTCCCTCTGAATGCAAGCTCCACTGTACTCAGCCATCTTCCACCTTCTCTCTTCTTCATATACAACCTATTAACATCACTCTTAGGATGTAATTTTCCGTAGATTGTCATCGTTTTCCTAGTCTTCTTGTCTATCCTTTGTTTCTGTTTCCAATCTATTATACGGCCACCATATCTAAAATTAAAAATTCGAAACTGCCTATGTGGCATTAAGTTTTGATTTCAGAATCAATCTAAGCCTCCTTTTGTACTCTTTTATTGTTTTCTTCTTCATCTCTTTTTTTTTACTTTTATCAAGTTCTTCTACTCCGAGGTGAGTATATCCGTTCTGTTTAACTTTCTTCATAATTTCACCATTTGGGAGTTTTATACCATCAAAATCAAACATTTCCCCCTCATCAATACTGGTACACCACACTTTCGAATTCCAAATCCCATCCCAATGTCTGTGCTGAATGCATGGACAGTCTGCACAAATGAATTACTCTGTTTTTCACTCTTACCATACAATTGAAGTTCGTCCATAAAGAACAAGTGATTTACACTAAATTATTTCTTTCCCCAGTCATAACCTTCTTTTACGTTTCTTAGAACCCTCGACATTGGAATCATACTTAACACAAAGAGTAATGGTGATAGATAAAAGATTAAAAGATACCTCTATTGACTGTTTCTACTGGCACATGCTTTTCTTTAAACACAAAATCATAAGCTTTCTTATAATCCACTCACGCCATAGCTAAATTTGTGTGTCTTTCGTCCTTCTAGTCCTACGTCTACAACCTTTTTGTTCTTCCGGCAACAGATCTTCCTCCTTAAGGTTCTTATACATTTCTTCAGCTATCACGCCTGTCAATAATTTCCACATTAGAGGTAGACAAGTTATTGGACTATAATTGTCCATTGAATTACCTTTTGCTGGATCTTTCTGACATAAAACCGTACGACCATAAGTCACCCACTCAAGCAAATTACAAACTCCTGTAACAATCTCATTCAATTATTCGGCTATTCTTTCATGGAGGTTGGTAAAACTTTTAATCCAGAATCCCTGAACATTATCTGACCCTGGAGCTTTCCAATTTGGCATTTTTCTTAAATGCTTTTCTACTTTGTCTACAGCTAGAGTCAATTCGTCTTGCAGATGTTGCTCTTCATTCATATCTTGCTTTAACTCATTAAGCCAACAGGCTTCCTTGTTGTATTGTTTTTTAACACTCCAAATATCACCCCAAACCTTTCTGCTTTCCTCAGAATTTGGTACATTTGTTGACCTGGAACCACCTCCATTCAACTCTGTGTATATCTTTTTCTGATCAGCATTAAAGACTCTATTCTGTCTAAATTGTGTTATACTTTATTCGTATCTTTATCTGTCATATTCCCTTGTTCATAGCTATTCTCCTCAACTTCATTAGTTGCCCATCCATCTATATTAGCTTTCTCCATTACGAAAATCCCCACTTGGGATTCTTCTTCTACTTTTCTCCTTATAATTTCTAGTTTTAATTCAAACAGCTACCCATTTGTTCCCCCTCTCCACTCTCTAAACATTCTTTGCCTATAACCTCTAACAGGTTTCCCATTCTCATCAAATGGTTTACTTCTAGAAAAGTATTTCATGACTACCTTGTTCTTCTCTTTACTATTTTTATTATTACTATTATTATTATTATTATTATTATTATTATTACTATTATTATTATTATTATTATTATCTGGTCCGAGGAAAAGGAACACGACAAGGAAGCAAGTTGGTTGGGTGATGTAAGGGAAAAGTTTGCAGACGTAGAGAAACAAGAGGACATTATGGTGGCTCTGCAAGATGTTAAGGCAGGGATAAGAAAGATGGCAAACTGGAAAGCCCCTGGACCTGACTGGGTCAGAGGTTACTGGTTCAAAAAGTTCACCTCGCTACACTTGTCAATTGCAACAACTCTGCAGGAGTGTTTGACGTCAGGCGTGGTACCGGACTGGATGGTCAAGGGGAGGACAGTTTTAATTCAGAAAGATTCTGGAAAGGGGACAGCAGCTAGTAACTATAGGCCGATAGCTTGTCTACCATTGATGTGGAAGCTGCTCTCTGGAATCTTTGCTGAAAAGATCTACGGTCATCTTGTAAATAATAATCTTCTTCCTGAGGAACAGAAGGGATGCAGGAAGAAGTCACGTGGCACGAAAGATCAATTGATGATCGATAAGGCAATTTTGCACGAGGTCAGGGCTATGAAGAGAAACCTTAGCATGTGCTGGATTGATTACAAGAAGGCATATGATATGGTCCCTCACAGTTGGATTTTGGAGATGCTGGACATGGTTGGAGTTGCAGAGAATGTGCGGAGTTTGCTGAAAGGAAGTATGGCTGAATGGAAGACAGTACTGACGGCTAATAATGAGGTGCTTGGTGAAGTTAACATCAATCGGGGAATATTCCAAGGTGACTCCCTTTCCCCTTTGATCTTTGTTATTGCAATGATCCCGCTGAGTATTTTACTCAACAGAGAGAAGCTTGGATATTTCTTCGGTCACGGTAGGGTGTTGGTCAATCATTTATTGTTTATGGACGACTTGAAGCTATTTGGACGGAGTAAACGTGAGTTGGAGGCATTGGTCGAGGTGGTGAGGGTTTACTCTAGGGACATTGGGATGGAGTTTGGGTTAGATAAGTGTGCTGTTTTGGAAATTAGACGAGGTGAAAGGGCTGAATGTGAGGGAATCGAGCTACCGAGTGGGGAGTTGATGAAGGAGGTTGATGAAGATGGGTACAAGTACCTGGGAGTGCTAGAAGGGGCGAAAGTAATGCAGAAGAAGATGAAGGAGAAAATTGGGAATGAGTACCTACGACGTGTGAAATTGCTGGCAAAGTCGAGGTTGTATGCTGGGAACTTGGTTCGCGGCATCAATGCGTGGGCAGTTAGTGTTGTCCGATACAGCTCTGGAATACTGGATTGGTCTGATGCTGAGCTACGTAAACTTGATACCAAGACAAGGAAGATTTTAACGATGAATGGTGCTTTCCATAGGAATAGTAGTGTAGATCGTCTGTACATCGGAAGAAAGGATGGGGGTCGTGGCCTGATCAGCGTTGAAGATTGTGTGAGGCAGGAAGAGTTAGGGTTAGAAGAGTATGTACATGCTACTGAGGAGACGATTTTGGAACAGGTGGCTGGAATGATTATGCATGGAAGGGAGACAAAGAAGCATTACAAGACGAGAGTGGTTGAGGAGAGAAAGGAGAGATTGATGGAGAAGGCTATGCATGGTAGGTTCTTTCGGGAGATGGATGAAAATGCAACAGAGAGATCAGTACAGTGGGTTAAAGGTGGTTTCCTTGCAAAAAGCACAGAGGCATTTGTGTTTGCTGCTCAAGAGCAAGCATTGAGGACAAGGTTGGCGCAGTCGAAGTGGGATGGTGGTGTTAGTCCTATGTGTCGCATCTGCGGAATTGAATCTGAGTCAGTTTGGCATGTTGCGTGTGGGTGTAAGGTACTGGCTCAGAAGGAGTACAAGAGGCGACATGATAGGATGGGATTGAGAATATATTGGGAGCTGTGCAAGAAGTATGGGTTGAAATGTGCGGGGAAATGGTTTGAAGAGGTGCCTGACAAAGTTAGAAAGAGTGAAGATGGTAGGTTTGAAGTTTGGTGGGATAGATCAGTGGAGACAATGCAACAGGTGGAATGTAATCGTCCGGATGTTGTTGTTGTTGACCGCACTAAGAAGAAATGGCTGGTTGTAGATTTTGCTGTGCCTTCCGATCGAAATGTGACAGCTAAAGAAGAAGAAAAGGTCACTAAGTATTCTCCCTTGGCCCAACAAATCCGAAAGTTACATAGTGTATGTACCAGCGTTGTCCCAATCGTCGTGGGAAGCTTAGGAGTGGTGACGAAGCGCTTGGAGCGCAGTTTGAAAGAGTTGGGCATCCCTGATGTCTTGGGTGGACTCCAAACAGCTACCATCATTGGAACTACCAACATATTGAGGAAGGTGCTTAACCTCTAAAGCTACTGGTCGGTAGCCGGGGTTACGTTTTCTCGTCCGGCAGGTGAATACCATCTCCCTGTGCGGGCTGTCATGCTGGACATGAACTTTGTTTATTATTATCGTTTTTGAAAAACTTATAGCTGTACTTAAAATTAAAGGAAGATAGCCCATATGAGGAGCCTCCAAGTGGTTCGTCGGCCCTTTCGACCACTTTGTTTTTATCATGAATCTATTATCTATCACATTGGAAGAGTCGTTTACAAATGATTGGCTCACTATCCATTACAAGATTTAATTGCATTGCATTTTTCTTTTATCATCTAATACCACTATACTACTATTAATCATAGGAGATCAGTCTTATTTTTGAAGATTAGACTTCAGAATCACATGAATTTCACTTTGAATGAAAGTTGATTCCATAAAAGTAATCTACTTCTTGTATTATTAAAATATGTTAATAGCCTGTTTCCAAAATATATTTAAAACCTTACCTTTGATAAATTTGGCAACTGTTGATCATGATTCGGAAATTGAATTCAAGTTTATGGTGATACGTTTTACTACACCTAAGCAAATGCCACCCTATCAAAACCTTAGCTTAACTATTTTCCTAATTTTCTTAACCTACTCCCAATCGGTAAGTCTTATTAAAAAGTCTTTAAAATTTTGAAAAAAAAAGCATGGATTCACCAGATGATATTTTTGACATCATTACGGTAATTTTACCATTCTTTAAGTATCCACATGGAATCGTTTTCAAGGGGGTTGAAGTGCAGGTACTCCAAAATTCGAGTGTTGAGGATGCGAGGAATAAACTTCTATTGTTGGGTTGGATTGATATTTTTTCTCTAACTGATAAATCAGTAATTCACTAAAAAGCAATTACGATATAGAATACAGATTAAAATATGAACGTTTATTTACAGGTTGAATACATAAAAACAACTTAGGAGTAATAATTTCGACTTCAAATGTTATTACTTACATCGAACTTGTCCCACAATAGTCTTGGCAATAGGCATTGAGATAGACTTAGTCTATGGCAACGGCATCAGGCTTTGTTATCTCCTTGGCTGACTGTTGCAGCTATCTGAGTTTAATCAAACTATCTTCATTATTTATTCTTTACTGAATTTCTATCTAATGCCCTTTTATGGAATTACTTCTTAAAGTGGTAAGCTAATTCAAACTTCAAATGCATTATACTTAACTCTAAATATGGTAAACAAATCGCTAACTCTACTGTACGGCTAAATATAGTAAAGGTATGATCATTAAAACAATTCCTCGTGCAATAACCATATTTGGCAGTCATAATGTTCCCTTATGCGGTTCGTGCTTTGTTGACGCAAAGTCTGATGACGTCAAATTCTTTTGTCTATTGGTAAGACGATCTCTTGTTACAAATAATAGAACTTTGAAGGGGTTTTCTTGTGCGTTATTCGTAACAGAGTGACATTGAATTTTTATAATAATTTCTTTTAATTAAAGTGCATTCTTGTGATCACACGAACGTTTTGATGACGTCACAGCCCAACATTGGAAAAACAAACAAATTCAAAAGAAACAATTTATTTTCCGTAGCACAGCAATCACATCAACAATATACCTTACATATATATATTTATTTATATTTACTAATATTTATACAGGATAAAACATATCAACAATATAAAATGCTGTTTTCCATATGTGTCCTGTGTAAATAAAGGGCTAAAAGTCCAAAACGACAAAGATAAAGCCGGTAAAAGATAAAATGTATAAGAATAAAATCTATAAGCAAAGTCAGTCACAAAAAAAGATAGGTCAAACGAAAAAGGTAAAAACAGGTAAAAGGGTGTACATTCTTCCAGAAATATGATCCACAACACTAAAGAAGAAAAAACAATAAATACAAAACAGGTATAGTGTCACTCTAAACAACTGGAACCCTTGAAAAATCTTAAATTTATATATCAATGGAAACCATAGATATAGGAGCTTTAGCAAGAATCTGACGATGGAGGTAGTAACTTTCAAATCATAGCTCTGGAAAAGCTTACGAATCGTGACACAAAAAAGCTGGTAACTTGATCTCTGTCACTACGTAAGTCCACACTGTTGACGTATAAATTACTTGTAATGTACAGTCAGTTTGTGTAATCTACTATCAAGTAAATTAGACACCGTGTACAAAAATATCCTGTGTGGTACAGAAAATATGTAGGCATGCCTTAATTTGCAATTTGTTTTTAGGTGTGATATTTTTGGCCCTAAATCCGGTTTACTATTCATTTCTTCTAGCCACTATTAGCACCTTGCGCTGCTTTAAGGATCAGTTTTAGAAACAATCATCAGGTGAAAGACGGTAAATTTTATTATAATAATAATAATAATAATAAACAAAGTTCATGTCCAGCATGACAGCCCGCACAGGGAGATGGTATTCACCTGCCGGACGAGAAAACGTAACCCCGGCTACCGACCAGTAGCTTTAGAGGTTAAGCACCTTCCTCAATATGTTGGTAGTTCCAATGATGGTAGATGTTTGGAGTCCACCCAAGACATCAGGGATGCCCAACTCTTTCAAACTGCGCTCCAAGCGCTTCGTCACCACTCCTAAGCTTCCCACGACGATTGGGACAACGCTGGTACATACACTATGTAACTTTCGGATTTGTTGGGCCAAGGGAGAATACTTAGTGATCTTTTCTTCTTCTTTAGCTGTCACATTTCGATCGGAAGGCACAGCAAAATCTACAACCAGCCATCTCTTCTTAGTGCGGTCAACAACAACAACATCCGGACGATTAGATTCCACCTGTTGCATTGTCTCCACTGATCTATCCCACCAAACTTCAAACCTACCATCTTCACTCTTTCTAACTTTGTCAGGCACCTCTTCAAACCATTTCCCCGCACATTTCAACCCATACTTCTTGCACAGCTCCCAATATATTCTCAATCCCATCCTATCATGTCGCCTCTTGTACTCCTTCTGAGCCAGTACCTTACACCCACACGCAACATGCCAAACTGACTCAGATTCAATTCCGCAGATGCGACACATAGGACTAACACCACCATCCCACTTCGACTGCGCCAACCTTGTCCTCAATGCTTGCTCTTGAGCAGCAAACACAAATGCCTCTGTGCTTTTTGCAAGGAAACCACCTTTAACCCACTGTACTGATCTCTCTGTTGCATTTTCATCCATCTCCCGAAAGAACCTACCATGCATAGCCTTCTCCATCAATCTCTCCTTTCTCTCCTCAACCACTCTCGTCTTGTAATGCTTCTTTGTCTCCCTTCCATGCATAATCATTCCAGCCACCTGTTCCAAAATCGTCTCCTCAGTAGCATGTACATACTCTTCTAACCCTAACTCTTCCTGCCTCACACAATCTTCAACGCTGATCAGGCCACGACCCCCATCCTTTCTTCCGATGTACAGACGATCTACACTACTATTCCTATGGAAAGCACCATTCATCGTTAAAATCTTCCTTGTCTTGGTATCAAGTTTACGTAGCTCAGCATCAGACCAATCCAGTATTCCAGAGCTGTATCGGACAACACTAACTGCCCACGCATTGATGCCGCGAACCAAGTTCCCAGCATACAACCTCGACTTTGCCAGCAATTTCACACGTCGTAGGTACTCATTCCCAATTTTCTCCTTCATCTTCTTCTGCATTACTTTCGCCCCTTCTAGCACTCCCAGGTACTTGTACCCATCTTCATCAACCTCCTTCATCAACTCCCCACTCGGTAGCTCGATTCCCTCACATTCAGCCCTTTCACCTCGTCTAATTTCCAAAACAGCACACTTATCTAACCCAAACTCCATCCCAATGTCCCTAGAGTAAACCCTCACCACCTCGACCAATGCCTCCAACTCACGTTTACTCCGTCCAAATAGCTTCAAGTCGTCCATAAACAATAAATGATTGACCAACACCCTACCGTGACCGAAGAAATATCCAAGCTTCTCTCTGTTGAGTAAAATACTCAGCGGGATCATTGCAATAACAAAGATCAAAGGGGAAAGGGAGTCACCTTGGAATATTCCCCGATTGATGTTAACTTCACCAAGCACCTCATTATTAGCCGTCAGTACTGTCTTCCATTCAGCCATACTTCCTTTCAGCAAACTCCGCACATTCTCTGCAACTCCAACCATGTCCAGCATCTCCAAAATCCAACTGTGAGGGACCATATCATATGCCTTCTTGTAATCAATCCAGCACATGCTAAGGTTTCTCTTCATAGCCCTGACCTCGTGCAAAATTGCCTTATCGATCATCAATTGATCTTTCGTGCCACGTGACTTCTTCCTGCATCCCTTCTGTTCCTCAGGAAGAAGATTATTATTTACAAGATGACCGTAGATCTTTTCAGCAAAGATTCCAGAGAGCAGCTTCCACATCAATGGTAGACAAGCTATCGGCCTATAGTTACTAGCTGCTGTCCCCTTTCCAGAATCTTTCTGAATTAAAACTGTCCTCCCCTTGACCATCCAGTCGGGTACCACGCCTGACGTCAAACACTCCTGCAGAGTTGTTGCAATTGACAAGTGTAGCGAGGTGAACTTTTTGAACCAGTAACCTCTGACCCAGTCAGGTCCAGGGGCTTTCCAGTTTGCCATCTTTCTTATCCCTGCCTTAACATCTTGCAGAGCCACCATAATGTCCTCTTGTTTCTCTACGTCTGCAAACTTTTCCCTCACATCACCAACCAACTTGCTTCCTTGTCGTGTTCCTTTTCCTCGGACCAGATAATACTCCAGAACTCTCTTGCCTCATCTGCATTAGGAGCAGAGGATTCCATCTTATGTCCATTGCCATTAAGCTCCTTGTAGAGTTGACATTGATTGTTCTTGAAAAGGTTGTTCTGTCTCCTGGCAAGGCTTTTCCCAACAAACAAAATAATAATAATAATAATAATAATAATAATAATAATTTGTTTGGTAAAAACACTGTGCAACTTTGTACAATTGATATATAATTAAGCCAACAATGTTATTTTATTAATTTTGCAATATATTTCGAAGTTCATACTTCATCTTCAGGCTACAAGGTAAAAATGCAAAAAAAACAGTAAAACTGTTGAGTGCAATATCCTATCTCATGTCAACATCTCTCTAAAGTATACACAACTATAACGAAATGTAACACAGTGAATTCAAGTCTTCAATCTTTTTGAATAAACTATGATAATTGAGAAACCTCCCTTGAGGAACCTTGTTGACAAGTTAAATTTTTATGACTAATTCGCGGCTTTTGTACTCATCCTTTGTATTTAATGTTGGTTTTATTTCCCGAATGAGTAATGCCTCTATTGTCATTAACTTGTATTCCGACTTAGTCGACTTTGCTATTATTTCCGCATGATTGATGATAGCTCCACCTTACACATTGTAAAAAGCTGTCCCACGGCTTTATTTTTATGCTCCTTCACACGGGTTAGCAGATGTCGGGTAGTTTGCCCCACATAACACAATAGGCATCGCGAACAGGTAATTTTATATACTAAACCGCTTTGCATAGGTTTTTCCACGGGTACTTTTAATGATGGTAGAACTGTTTTGATTTTCTTAATCGAAGAGACAATTTTGCACGGTGCCTCAATGCGTTTCAACGAGCGTTTAAATTTCTCGGTCACTTTNCTGTCCCACGGCTTTATTTTTATGCTCCTTCACACGGGTTAGCAGATGTCGGGTAGTTTGCCCCACATAACACAATAGGCATCGCGAACAGGTAATTTTATATACTAAACCGCTTTGCATAGGTTTTTCCACGGGTACTTTTAATGATGGTAGAACTGTTTTGATTTTCTTAATCGAAGAGACAATTTTGCACGGTGCCTCAATGCGTTTCAACGAGCGTTTAAATTTCTCGGTCACTTTCCCTCGATATTAAAGAAAAATAAGTTTTTTCTCTGTTTTATCATCATTACTTTTTTCTTCTGTCGGTGGTTTCGGATGATAAATCTTGTCCAGAGTCTTATCAATAATTTCATCATAAGATGATGGGGAGTACTGGTTGTTCTCCAGGGGGGTTTTTGCTTTGACGAGGCTTTGGTAAAAGTTGTTTGGTGAAAGTTCTTTTGTTGAAAGGGGCAATATTGTATTCAGCAGTTTTCCTTTTTTTGTATTTTTACCTTGTAGCCTGAAGATGAAGTATTAACTTCGAAATATATTGCAAAATTAATAAAATAACATTGTTGGCTTGATTATATATAAATAATAATAATAATAATAATAATAATAACTCTATTAATATTGATATTATCATCTAAGGTATCCGTTGATAAATTTCTTTCTGTCTATCTGTCTATAGTAATTCAGCTTTTAGTGCTTATTTTTGGACATAGTTTATTGTTGTCACTCTGGTGCCTGCCAGATGAAGTTTACTAAAATCATATGCTGCAAAACACTGTAATGTACAACGGATTTTTTTTTCAATGGTACGTCTTTTATTTAAAATTGTCACTGATGGAAAAGATATAGCATACTTCATGCCTAAACCAGACGACGTATACCGTTTATTCTCATGCTTTTCCTTGAATCTGCTGACCGAGTCAAAATGGGGTCATCGGAGAATGTTGAGCATTGGAATCACTGTCTGAATAAGCATCATCACTAGTCTTACTGGCCCTAACTAATATTCTAGGTTCCACACAACAGACTAATGAAACCTCTTCTCATTCACAGAAAGCTTCATCTTCTCTTTTGAATCCTGACGTACCTCTATCATCTTCTTTTGTTTCTACCATTGGAGGCAAACTGTACTCCTGTATATGGCAATGTAGTTTCGTAAAAATTGTCTTTATAAAGCTTACAATTATTTTAAGTCATTTTCACACAGAATTATATGTCGAGTTGCTTTTTGTATTGTGGACCTTTTGTCATTAGATTTAAATCCCTAGTGTGCTAGTATTATTGGGCTTCTGCAAATTCTCTATCCAGTCACAATTCCCTTCATCAGATTTGTGACGTTTTTCAGCTTTCCCTAGCCTAATGAACTTTTAATAATCGCGCTTCAGACAATTTTCGATGCTCTATCAATGTACCTGATGAACATCTTGCGTTTGTCAAGTCTTGGTGTAACGGACAGGTCTTGATTTCGATTACATAATGTTTATATCAACACGAATACGTGGTCTGTAAGAGACAATTCTGAGCAACATATCTTCCGGTCAAAACGTAAATGATAAGGTGCTTGCAATATCAAATGAAACATCACAAAGTATGCATATATACCTGTTTAAAATTATTAAATCAGGGCTTGAACTTGTTGTGAAATCCGACCTTAATTGTTTCAGCGATGTGGATTGAGGGAAAAGTCTGAGAGAGTTGCCAGTATTTACAATAAAGGAGATTTAGAGTCATCGTCTGCAAAAGTGGAAAACCAGAGGGCAGTGCCATTAAGAAAACTTTGGACAGATATACTACATTTTAAATATTGAGGAAAATAACTTTATTATTTGTTGACAAATTCAACAAGAGATGTTTTTCTCAACTGAAAGTATTTTAAGATACAAATAGTGCATACCAAATTAAGTCATTGACACTTCAAGTTAGTTCAGGTTTTGGCCCAGGTTTTATATTTTTTGGCATGACCACGAAGTAATTATTCTTTAAGCGTTCATATTGTTCTATATTTTTGAAATCACTGCAGAAAATAAGGTATGTGTACAAAGCTACAAAATCATAGGGTGTAAGCCAATGGAGAATTTGAATAGCTTAGAGTTCTCTGATATATTTCCAATGAAATTGGTCTGTTTATATTCCATTTTTCCTACTTTATTTTGTAAAGAATTGATTGTTGAACTCTGCTTTTGTCAATATTTGTTTACTTTTGAGGCTCCCTGCAATAATTTTGCTTAATTAAGTTAAGTTGCTTCCATAACACTGCAACATAATAACACTGTTGGGTAGATTGAAGTGACGTGTTTATTTCGGTAATAAGAGAATCATTATCATTAGTAGCTTCCTCAAAATCTTTTTCTTTAATATTATAAATGGAAGCAGAAGTTTATCTGATTTTCTCTGATTTTTTTCTCCATGAGGAATATGGAAGGAACAGAGCCACGTTTTAAAGTTCTTTTACCACGACTTACATATAACTTGATCCCTTCTAGTGGAAAATGAAAAACACATACAAAAGCCGAGTTTATATTAACACTGGCTTTTTCTCCTTTCCTTTTAAAGCGTGATACACTTAAGTTCCACCGTTTTTGTTTTGAAGAGCGTTTTGGGAAACAAAAAAAAATATCGATATTTACTTCTTGTCCCTCTTCGCGTTTTAACTGTGCACTCTTGCAAGTCGGAGTGCAACAGTAGTTTCCACCAACACTGATCAACGATTTTTTTGGTCTTCTACTTTCTAAGTAAAAAGTATTTGAAATATTTGAGCTCTTTTCCATACTGAATCTTGGTTACTTTGTCCTTACTTTCTAAACCATCGACGTTCAAAATGCAATATGTTTCCTTGTTTTAAAACGTGATAATCTTTTTTTATATCATCCCTGACCTGTTGTTTACGTTCGCTGAGCCATGAAAATAAATAAGTGCAGCACCTTCTAGTTGTGCCTTGTTTTTGACTTGCTTAATCCAAAAAAAATAGGAAAACCATAAAAATGAGCTGATTTTTCAATGCAATTTTTGCTGACGCCGTGATTCTCGTCTTTTACAGGCCTCGTTTCCATTCCGAGAGAGACAATGTGTCATCGAACTCAGGATCCGTCTGTCCAAAAGCAATTATTTTTTGTGTATATTCTTGTATATATAGAACGTGCATCTTGAAAAATATCGCCTTTCTTACTTTATTACTTCTTTCCTTGCCAACTTCATCCTTTCTTTTCTCTTTGATTAATTATGAAGAAACAGCATGAGCCTTGAATTACCTATTTCTTCTGATTCAGTCTATCAACTTGCACTTTCACTCACTCAGAGATTAGCCTACTTGACGTTAAGTAGAAACATGCTGTTGCAAGATCTGATTGCATTTTAACGTCTCTAAAAGCAGAAAAGAAATCCTTTGGCTGACTAAACTCTTGATAAACTCTGTTACATGATCTACCACAAAAATATCAGAACTTTCGTTACCATTTTGAAATATCATACGCTTTTGATCAAAGACAGCATCGAAGGTATGTTTAACATCCATATTCAGATGATACATAAAAACAGAGCAACCAAAGCAAAAGCCAACACGTGAATCTTGGGGCTTTTCATCCCCTTTTTTCCATTGAATCTCAACCTCTTTTCAAGCAATAGCATAACTTTTAGATGATAAGTGAACTTTCACTGCACCCCTGGCTAAAATAGTTTTAATGAAATAACGGATCCATCCCATATACCTTCTAATTTTCTCAGACAGCATTATATAAAACTCCCATATCAACTATTGAAAAAATTTTCAGTTGTCCAGAACAAAAAATAACTATAATTACAATTTAAAACCTCTGTATTTAAGGAATATCCTCATTTTTAACACCATCTACACCTATCCGATTTAATAAAAACCCCCAAACAAATGCTTTTGTCCTACTTACTTTTCCTAATAGATTATTGTTTGCCCAAATTTAACATACTTCTGTAACTAAAATGATGCTCCTATTACACTGTTCTCCTTTTGATGTGCAACTAATACCTTAAAAAATCATCTTTCCTTACCAGAGCTATGAGTAGAGTTGGAGTAGCATACATGCGACTGTCTAAGAAACTGAGTATTTTTGTATTAATACGTATATTTAATATATTAAATCTGATCATCTCTGTCAAACATGGTTGCTCATACATATATGTTTCGGACACCCCTAGCATCTCTTTTTGATGATGCAGCTGTTTCCTTGTTAAGATCATGAGAAGACGATTTTATTGCATAATACTGTTGCATGGTGTAATTGGAGTCCTAAGACTACTTTTATTAAATGGCAATACCAATGTTATGCAATAGCAACAACAAAATACCTTCAGTGCATATTAATGCAAGGTTTTATTATTTTCAGCTGTTTGAATTGAATTGGCTTGACCTAAAAACGTTACAAATACAACATTTTAAGATTGATTATAGAACTTAATTGGATTACAACCCTACTGAAATTAAAGAGTACACATTTTTGTGCAGATTAACTACACTCCCTTTACATACTCACACTTTATTTTTTAAGAAAAATATAAATTTGGTGAAACTAATATTTTTGCCAACATCTTGTACTATCACTTTATTTCGTAAAGTACCTTATCAAGTAAATAGGATGACAACGTAGAAATATTCAATGCATCTCGTCACAAATACAGCAAGGCATTAAAAATATTAATACAAGATGAAAGACAAAGAAAATAATCAAGACACTAATATTACAAAACTTTATTGTTAAGCCATTACTTCAAGAGTCTCTGACTGGGCTTACTTGAATTTAAATTGAAACTCTAAATGAGATTCTATGTGATATAACTTAGCAGTCGTTACCTGAAAGGCACAATCCGATTCTTGAAAAAAACTTACATTCTTAAAAAATATATATAGATTGATCGATGTGCCTGATTTAACCCCAAAAGTATAAAATGAGTCACAGATACCTCTACTAACCTGATACCAGTAAGCTAGGTTTAGTTAAAACTATTTGTGGAAAAAGCTGGTTATGATAGCAATTAAGAGCTTCCACTCAATAAAAATTGAATTTATATAGCTTTGAAAATCTTTTACTTCTCATAACCATCACCTTCTATCTGACTTCAGTTTACAATTACTTTTACATAAAAATTCCCATCCTTTTATTCAGTAATAATTATGAGATGAATCGCGTTCAGTCATGTGCTACCTTTTGACCCCGACCATGCTTACGCCTTCTATGTGTCATAAAGATATAGTTAAACCACCTACATGTTACAATTCACAATAAGCAATGTCAGGCAATGTCTATTCTTACCTGTAACAAAGGAAAACTTAAGTTTACGGACACTATTACTACTTTTCCATAATTCTGGTATTCAAGTTTTCTGGTAAGTGCGAAGGTGCTTAAAACCTTTTGAGACTGGCAAGCATTTACATTATGATATTCTTTTAAACCAAGATAACTCTCTTTATCCCCTGAAGCTTAAAGCTTGATTAGATACCAAGTTGGACCTTTGTATTCGTAAAATAACTAGCAAATACAAAAAATCATACAATACTTGAAGTTCTGATTATTTGAAGGAATTTGGTTTTCTATCAACAACTGCAAGAGAGGGCTTGGCCACTTATAGCAAGTACTTCCTTAATAGTTCTTTCTAAAAAGAAAATGTTGACAAAAACTATTACATTCTGAGATAAAACAAGTAGCAGTACTAGTCGAACAGCCTATTTCATTTTTCTGTTGATATGATAAAAGATGGACAGATTTGGGACTATTTGTCTGGTGATAATTTCATTGTTTGTGTTCCTTTTCTCTCGTTAGTTTTAAACAAAAATGTGATAGATAAAGGTAGAACATTGTGTCATTATCAGTAAGAGGATGACTGCTTTTAGCGAGTATCTAGCTATAATCAGTATTAGTAATAAGGGTAATAAATCATTTAATGTTTTATAAGGGGCAACTGTAGTGATATATTCGGTCTTTTCTGTCCGCTTCTGAGAAACATGTCAAGTTACAATTGGCAGATTAAACCAAGAGAAGAAAAAAATATTTTTGTCTGTCTTTCAGTTAAATGAAACGCAGCATTAATAACTCGCATATTTGAAGAAAAAACGTGTTTAACAAAATATCTACTGTTTGTTTTAGTGGTACTGTTGTTGTTTTGGTAACTTCAGAAATCCCTAGGATTTTAGATACTTTACTGAATGTTTCTTTACAAATCATACCAACTCCTTGAATGCTAACTAAACTGAAAAGAAAAGAAAACATATTGCAAATACAATGTAATACTTTTAAAAAAGTAAATTATCTTTCCATTTCTGTGCAGTTGTTATGGAACCTGGATCGATATCCATCAATCGATCGATATTTATCAATATCAATCGATCGAAATCTAACTACGAGCGAAGTCTTTAAGCCCTAGGGATGGCAGTAATGGTATATGTATTTTGATGCAGCACATGCAATTGCTTCAAGAGATAATTTACAATTGTACATGAAGAAATATGTTTATGTTGATATTGTTTCTCTAAAAAACATTTTGTATATTAAAAATCCTGTCATATGAAATTTTTTGCAGTACTACTCGTGTTGTCATGATTCTAAATAACTGAAAACTCTAGTTTTCTTGATCTTCCTTCTTTTCGGCGGTGTTATGAACAATCTTACCGCTCTATGCCTTCTTGACTGTCAGTGTTTGCTTTGGTACATGAAGATCCAAAAATTTGCATCTCCGGCGCATGGTTCTACTATAGAGTGTTGATGGGATATTATAAAAACATTCGACGGTTCGAATTTGACTGTAAATAACGTTTGGGATATTAAATGTGAAAAATTACTTTTTAAGAAGGCTTTATTTCTTGCCCATATTTACAAAGTCCTCGAATAATTAATTCTTTTTTCGGCTGTGAAGTTGAGACCGAAAACGTCTACTCTTAAGAGGCGGTTTAAATTTCAAAGCAACTGCAGAGGAAATGCTGGTTATAGTTATTAACACTATTAAATAATAAAATAGTAAACTTGAAATCTTGAATTCGCGATGGATACATCACCAATAGAAAGAGATTGATATCAAGCTGACGGAATCGAACTTTCATGTTCATCTGAGAGCCAAAAAGCAATATTCTATACAGAAAAAGATACACATAAAGACTTTTAAAAAATCGACTAATGTCATTTCAAGGATACGATTCAGTACTTTAGAGAAATATTTCTTTTTAGTAAAATTATTGTTTTAATAGTGCTCATCCATTTCATTTTGAGCACGGTACAAAGGAAAGAGCGATTTGATTGTAACGGCTCTTTAAAGTTAATTATTTTCTTGATGTTACTCTAAACATTTTTAATGAGTTTAGCGTAACATGCTTGCATCATATAAAAAGTTGTCTTTGCCTCAGAAGACTTTTTTATTTCAATCTGTGAAAAGAGATCCATTTAATTTGATTATATTATCTTGTGTTATCCAGACCTTTTCTACACCACAAAATCCTTTTTTTAATCATTGACGTCATACCATGGAGTTTATTTTCGAGCTTTCAAAGGTCACCATTTTACACAAATGCCAGTGTAAACTTTTCGAAAATCCAGTATAAAACAAAGCTATTTTATCCTGTGAGAAGTGTTTCTAGCATATTATTTGTTTACTTTGTCGCAGGAAGTACACATTAACATAATGATTATTCGAGAACTGTTTGAAATATGGGAAACGAGAAAAGTTGTACGCAGTTGGCATTTTTCTCACTGCGTAAAATAGTGACTTTAAACGATAATTTTTAAACAATATTTAACAGGGAGCTTAGCTTGGGTCTTGAGTTAAACCTGTATATATACGAAAGAAGTGAAATCCATGTATCCACATTAGGTACGCGTGAGAAATGCAAGGGAAATTTAATGCCAGGTCCCACTTGCATCTCGCACCATGGGACATAAAAAAGTGATGATTCCCTGTATATTGAATATGACGTCAAGGTTAATGACCTCATTGCCGATGACGGTGTCTATTATGAATTGCTGTAGAGGAACTGGAACTGAGGATACGATTACATAGGCTTTGATGAATACGTGTGTGTGTGTGTGTAAGCTGCTGGAGACCAAGTGAATACGTGTGTGTGTGTGTGTGTGTGTAAGCTGCTGGAGACCAAGTGAGTAGGCTGCACCGGGAATATCTCTCCCAACTACAGGGGCTTCGAAGACGCACATTTCCTGGTTGGATTTTTTTTTTAAATTTCTCCAAATCGACGACGAACCAGATTCAAAAAAACATGAACGACGAGATCGATTTCTTCAATGGTACGGAAGAATAGCTTGAATCGAAGGCTATTCGTTACTAACTAGTCAGAAAAACCTGGCTAATCAGCATCCAGGCATCACCACGTGGAGGTTACCTTCATGGACGCCCTGATGAATACGTACAATCATATTGTTTCACCAGGAGAAAATGTTCTTTGTAATTCAATGCTCTCGTATATTCTACAAAAAGGTTTAGCGTTCGGGTAACAACTTTATCAGATTTTGAAGTAATTTAATCTTTGTTTCCCTTATTACTTCTGAGTATCGTCAACATGGAGATAGTAAGTTTCGGCTGAATAGAAAAATTGCTGTACTACAAAAGAGAGTGAAACATTAATAAGCCAATTTTTCTGTAAAAATTAGTTAGACAAGTTAGTATGAAACCTCATTTTATACATTTTGAAAAGCTACCAGAAGCCCGCGTATAATAGTATAAAGGTTAACGTTATAACGAAAACGACTTGCAGTAAAACGTTCTAAAAGTTGATGACAAAAGTATTTGATAAGAAATTTCCGAAAATCGATGAAGACGTATAGAATTTTTGGTTTCTTTTAATCCGACATGCCGAATTTTTTATCAGGACAGCGCTAGATCATTCATTTGCATTATTCAATGTGTCACAGTCTATTTTAACTTTTACCTTTGACCTTGAAATAATATACTTTCCTACCTACGAAAGAACAATGGAGTCATTTCAAAGTAGGATCAGTTTGGAACACTGTCGCAAATTACATTGAAGAAAGACAGCTATTATGATAAGCATTATTGTACTTCTGATGAAGCTGACGATATCGGCCTGAACATGGCTTTGGAATAAGCTCAGCAGGCCTGTTCAGGCCAGGTGAAGAGATTGCAGATGACAAGAAGCCACCTCTAAAGTAACTACATAGCCATGCTTTTTACACCACTCACTAATAAATTCTGCCCAACATTGCTCAATATAAAGCACGTGTTAAAGTTAAGGGAATGGAATGGTACAACCGAGCTTTCTGATTCATTTTATACCAATGCAATTTACTCGTTTCCTAATCACGTTAAAACACCATTATGATATCAGCAGATACAAACTACAATTTTTCTTTTGGAGAACGACGATATATATATATATATATATATATACATATATATGGTACATTCGATTCGGTTAACCGTATTAGAGTGCTCGATACATAAATGCAGAGCGTAATAAAAGATATAATAAGTTGGAAACTCGTCAGGAAATGTACATTTCCTGACGAGTGATTAAAATCACGAAACAGGCTTGTCGAAATGGATAGTGTAGTTTTTTCATTCTTTCCAACTTATTATATTTTATATATATATATATATATATATATATATATATATATATATATATATATATATATGTATATATATGTATGTATATCTGCTGAAAAAATAAGAAAAGAAGGGTTGCACTATCATTCCAGATATTTGCAAAACTGCATGCGTATTATGTGGTACTTAGACAATGAATATGCTAATGTCCCTTTTCTAATGTCTTCTGGTGCACCCTCAGAGTATACTAGAAAAGGTACCTACATAGCAAACTGTACAGAATACTACATAGAGCAATGGAATTTTTCTTTCATGGCTGGTAATCCTACCAGGCATTAAACGACTTAATGTATAGAACTACAAATAAAAGGCAGTAAAAAGTTTAGGGCAAGAGACAAGAGTAGCCCTTACACTTAATAACATTCATGTCATTTAACGGAATGAACCATTGAGAAGTCAAGGAGTTCTAACACCTGGCCGTCAAAGGGAAAAAACTGTATCGGTGCAAAGATTTATTCAAACAAGGGACAAAAACTGGACAAGGATAAAGACTGTGAGAGAAGGGAATCTCATGACATGGACCAAACTGATCTGGTGCCAGAGAGAAAAAAAACTCAGGATATTCTCCATGAAAGTACCTATAGAACGAAGTAAAGCCAGATTACAATTACGATATTTTCCAACTTTATCCACAGAACATACAAAATAACGAATAATAGCTCTTATCTTCTGACCAATAGGTATATTAAATGGAAACAATTGATAAATGAAATAAAAAGCGATATATATATATATATATATAAAATAAATAAGTTCTTAACCCAATAACCCTTACAGGACTCTAGGGCAGTGACTGCATACAAGTCAATTTGACAAATTAAAACTTTGCATTCCTGCAGAAATATCTCTAACGACTTTCCCTTTTTCACTTCTTCCTCTAGTAAATTTTCCAGCACTGTCTTATTACAATTTCTTCTTCTCGTATATTTCTCATCGATGAACATGAGCCTTTTTGTCAAGGTGTCGTTAGATACACGTGTAACAAGTGAAACCCATTTTCTGTTCTGGTTTCTTATGGCACACTGAAAAAACCCTTTTAAAAAGATATTAAAAGCACATGGGATAAATTTTTGTCTGTATTTATCGAAACAATGAAATTTTCAATTATTACCTGATGATTACTTGTGTCTGGTGATAAAAACAAATTGTAAGAGAAATTTCTTGCAGATTGAATTTCTCTATTTTAGGGATTCTGTGGCGTAAATTTAGTCTGAAAAAAACAAACACAAATCAAATAGAAAAAGTAATCGGAAAATCTTCTGATGACAGTTTTCGTAAAATTAGGACACACATTGAATTTAATCCTGAAGAAAACAATTGAACTACATTGAATGGTCTCTACAAAATGCAAAAAATGTCAGTAAATTATTCAATGTGACTACTGAAAAACAGAAGAGCATCAAGCCAGTACAATTGAACATTTGATGCAGTAATGTAATAATACTTCTCTCTTAAATTTTACCTATCGAGTAATAAACATGAAATTCTTATAGAAATATTAAAAGGAAGCAACTCAAACTAATTGCTTGAAAGTATTTACAATTCTTTAGCATAATCCGCTAAATTGGCAACTGTTAGTATCCTATGTCGAAAGACAGATTACAAAATTCGAATCATTTACGTTTACGGTGTTTCGAATTGAACCTGTAGCCTGTAAAATATGCCAACGTCTTTTTTAGAATCTGCTGTGAAATGTGAAATGTGACATAATGAAACGGAAATATTAAAATTAAAAGCAGTAGTTTAATTTTTTTAAATTCCATTTTTAGACTGTACAATTTTTAGGATATCTTTATGGCACCCGTTATTAATTTTGTACACTATATTAAGTACGACCTATTATATAAGAACTACATTTTAACATACCAAGGCTGGTATATGCAAAACATTTTGAAAAATATGTACTGATTGACATTTGGAATCTTAGTGCCAGAGCCTTTCATACTTTTAGCAAAAATCTATAAAACAACTTTAGAGCTAGTTCAAACATTTCGCTGCTTATAAAGTAAGCTAGTAGAAACAGAAAATATGACAGACTCTCTCTCTCTCTCTCTCTCTCTCTCTCTTTCTCTCTCCCTCTCTCTCCCTATATATATATATATATATATGGTACTTTCAATTCGTTTAACCGTATTACAGTGCTCGATACATAAATGCAGAGCGTAATAAAAGAGATATAATAAGTTGGAAAGAATAAAAAAACTACTCTGTCCATTTCGACAAGCCTGTTTCGTGATTTTACTCACTCGTCAGGAAATGTACATTTCCAGTGTAGTTTTTTGATTCTTTCCAACTTATCATATCTCTTTAATATATATATATATATATATATATATATATATATATATATATAGTAATAGTAGTAAAGTACACCATTGTTCACTAAGAGTCCTCAATATTTCCCTCAATTAAGCAGTTACTACTAGTTTCATGTTTTCTTAACAATCTTCAAACTGCAATTGTTAAGAAAACATGAAACTAGTAGTAACTGCTAAATTTGTCTAGCTATTTTGTATACTATACTGGATTTATATATATATATATATATATTTATATATTTATTTAAATAAACATATAAATACCATAAACATTCAGTGCTACTCTTTTAATTTTTATTTATAGACCCCGAAACACTTACACCAATTATTCATGGTATCTACTGGTAAAGGAGTATGCCAAGATCAAAATACATGCAGGTATCAGTTGTACATTGTAATGATTTTTCCCTTAAACGTGCCATAATAATTTCATTTTTCTACTTAAAATCACAGTTTATTTCATTATAGTTTATTTTATTTATGTAACATGACAGTAACTTCAAGAAGTCTGGCAAGATGAAGTTTTGTTGTAATCACGTTTGTTGGCTTACTTGTAAAGTAAAGATAGTCAGCAGTTTTCACCATTATTTCAGTTATGTTTTATCACGTTGTATTTGATAATCGGGAAATGACAGCCAAGACTCTTTCTCAGATAGTAGATATTATCAGACTTCCTAAAGAATAAAGAATCAACATAGACAGTGAAGCTTTAAATTTGAGGTCACAGATACATAAAACAAGCAATGCTTCTTCAAGAACATTTACGATGGGATGATCCGTAAATAGTGCTGATTTTTTATTGTTTTCTGTCTCTATTTATCTCGATGCTCATCAGCATATAAACACAGATGAAGCTTTGAATCAGAGTTGAAGAAATATTTTATAAGAGCTTGTAGTCTCATTCATATCTGAAAGCCCAATATTTCCTAAGTGTAGTTGAAGCAGGTGTTATCTCCCAATTGGATAAGAGAGTACAGCTGTCAAAAAAACAGAAGAGTAACAGTGATAGTAATTAAAGAAACAACTAGACTTGATCGCATGAGGACTTTAGCAGACTAAAACTGTTCTCGTTTTTTTTTGTTACCTCTGCAAAAAGGTAAGTAAGAGTATATAGGAATGAATCTGAAATGAACAAACCTCTTAGGTAATATTGCAATCAGATTTTTATGTCTCACTTCTCTTTATTTGTTTCATCGTAAAAATGTAAAGACAGGTATCCTAATGAAGCTATCATTACAATTGTTGCTATTTTTTGTCGATAGGGTGTTGATATCAAGCTCAAGTCACTTATTTCATACTGAGAGGTCAGAAACGCATTCCCTAGATGCTACCTATAACTTTGGTAAAGAAAGACTAGTAAGTAATTGTGGTCCCTCTTATAATATTAGTATTTTAGATAGTAGCTGACAAAGATTACAATATTCTTGATTATATCAGCCTCTTATTACTAATTTCTTTAGGCTCTATATTTCCAATAAATGAACCATATCTTTAATCAGTAGTATATGATCGTAGCAATTTTAGTTCAGACTTCCTTATCTTTATATTTTTATACTAGCTGAATATTAGGTAATAATCATTAAAAGGCAAATAGGAAAAGGGTAAATAAATACTAGTTTCAATTATTATGTTTTGTTTTTATTATTCAACTATTATTATTATTATTATTATTATTATTATTAGGAAAATAAATACGCCTCCTCCCTATCAATGATATGTATAGGAATCCAAGACTGCATTTTTTAAATGTTATATGACAGTAAAAAAATTTAGCTTCCCAAGAAAAACAATCAAAATATTTTGTCAATGATTATTATTCCTCTGAACTAAACATTTTATTATGTTTACAATATTATGTAAAATTGAACAGTTATTAGTTATATTTATTTTCTTGAATTCTCCAAGTCTTTTACAAAGTTAATTTATCGATATATCAAGCTCTATGTACCTGTTCATGGTCCTTTTATAATATTTCCTTTAAAATATTTTTCCTTCTTTAAAAAAATTCATTTAAAACTGGATTTTTCATATTTTTGCGTTCTGATTTCAATGTTGGAACGTTTGAATAGATGGATTCAAGCTGTTACAATTTCATCTGACTTTGTAAGAATGTACTTTTAGATTTTGCAAACAATGTTAATAATATCATTCCTTTAAAGAGTTTTTATCTTGCAAGCGACCTATTTATTTATCTTTATACATAAAGTGATGCTTTTTTCAATTAGATCTTATAAAATATGCTAGATTTAGCCAGTTTCTTCGCTTATACTTTGTTAGGTACGCGTGTGTATAAATAGTAATTATCAATCGAGAAGGTTAGTGATTCTTTACATCCCTAGCCTTAATTTCATTCCTAGATAATTCTTATAAATATTTGTTACCTAACCAGCCTTGATATACTCTACTCTTGATTCTCAACAACGAAAATGACAGAAACAAATATGATCACTTTTCATTTACGAAATAAAGTAATTTGTGATACCGCAAAGGTATTTTAAAGTTACCTGTAAGGATACCAAATAGTGAAAATATGTGAAAAGAGAGCAGAAAATGATCTTGCAGTACGAAGGACGAATATCTTGTAGAAATCAATTAAAAAATCTTTCGCACTGAAACTTTTAACTTCGTAAACATTACCGAAAGGATACTTTTCAGGATACTTTTTTGAATAATTGAGAATAGTGAATATCTTCTTTTTAAAGTACATTTTCTCATAAAAATAGTTTCTTCGGGAAAGGAGAGAGCAGTTGAAGGTCACTCTTCTAGAATAAACTGACTAAAATTAGCTTTTAAAATAATTATTGAAAACTAAATGTGAAATAACAATCATGATTAAATAAAATACTGCTATTAATACCCTGCAATGGTTGGTAACAGCATCGCTAGAGCAGCAGGAAAATTAATACTGATTCATTGCAAAATAAAAGGTAAGTCTCCCATTTCGTTATACTCACTAGTCTTACATCATCTGGTGTCATTAGCTATTTAAGACTGATTCTTCTCTGCTTTGCTTCAAATCAAATAATGTTAATATTGTTATTGATTTATATTTTGAGATTTGACCATGTTATGCTGTTTAGATCAGAACTGATAATATCTCAACCTGTTATAAGTCAACACAACTTTTTTTGAATCTGAGGTAAAGGGAAAAAATATTATTGCGTGAGACTCAATTATTACATAATTAATATTGAAATGTACATTCTCCTAAAAACATAGCTACAAGTAAAAATAAAAATATCATTAAGCAGTAGATAAGCAAATCATCTAATTTTTGAAGTAAAATATTTTGTAAAAATATTTTGTAAATGTGTCTGTACGGGAGATTTTTACAGTTGTTTTGTGACGAAGAAATAATGAATGAGGAAAAAAATGAAAAACAATGAAAAGAGAAACCTTGGGGAAGACAGGGTGTATTAAATGTGATTCGAACTAATGCATTTTAAAACTTTGTACTAAATTAATGAAGCTTATTGACTATTTTCGTAACCATACACCAAAGTTTCAGTATTAATGGATAGATTCAACTTTACACAAAGACAGAGATCAAAAATTTATTTATCCCACTTTGAAATAATCAAGCATCATGCCTTACATGGAGCCCTGGTATTTTTAGATTTGTTTGGGTTTTTGCTCAGCACAATATGATATATTTTGACCAAAGTTAAACATTTACAATGGTGTCGGGTTGATTCGTAAATAGTTTAAAAAACCATTGTGTATTAAGTGAATTTATCATTTCAACATGCAGAGAATAAAAGAAAAAAATTATGGATATTTTCAAAATACTTTATTGCCTTTTTTTTTAAGAACATATTTTAGGATCATTCTTTACGAGAAAAAAGTATTAAAATGTTTTATATTTCAACTCTATTGTAAAAGTTTAAATTCCATAAAATATTCATGTAGTAACTTAAAATTTAAATATCTTTTTTTTCCTTTTTAATATATCTATATTTGTTTATAGATTCTATGCAACATAAGGCCAAAATCAAGGTTTTTGCATTCAAATGATTAGTTTAGCCACCAAAACTAACGAAATAAGCCAAACACTACCCGACTTACAAATAGCAGATTGGCGTCTGAGGGTGTTATCCTATCTTGATTGACAACTTTCCTAGGTATAGTATCTCTATAGAATTACCAATGGTAGTGTCATCTCATCACTACCCCTAATTTACTGTCTTCTGTAGGTCCGTTTGATACCACTCTTATCACCAAAGGCTTCAGTAAGTCATCATGTTGATGCTCTGTGTCTAGGTGATGGTTTCAGATATCTATTTTTAATTTTTTAAATAATAATAATAATAATAATAATAATAATAATAATAATCAAAAGAAATGTTTTTAAGTCTAAGTTCAACATTTATTTATTGTAGTAACTGATTTTTCTGTCGTATAAAAAACTTTCATAGCTATAGTTACTTTTTTCCTCGTATGTTTTGACAGGAAGAAAAAAATATAACTTTTTGATGTGATAAGACGTGACAAGTTTTAATAAAAAATTGTCGTGGAAAGACGCTAGGTTGTAATTTGTCACAGCTTTTTAAAAATATTGGTAATTATTGTTAAGAATCAAATAGCTCCTGAATTATTTCTTGATCGTAAATTTACGTCGATGTTATATTGAAGTAAATTAACACCAATGCTGTTAGAAAGAGATATTAATTTTGCTGGGCAATCATTTCTAATGTTTTCTAATAAAGACTTATCCATTTTTGAAAAATTTAGTGAGTAAAAAAAGGGCGTCGATTTGAAATTACTTGTCTTAGATTGATTTACATTGGGCTGATTTGCCAACATACTACTACAGATGGTTTGTCCTTCTCATGCAAAGAATTTATGGGTTTTAACTTGTTCAGAACCCAAGATAAATGAAATGGTTTACCATCTTATTTCTATTCCAGCATTACCTTACAATTATCTTGATAGGGCCTTTTTAATCTACTAAATTGTACTTTTTTACCCGAGCAACGCCGAATACTTCTGCTACTTTTTCATAAAATCAAAATCTATCTTTGTAATTTTTCGAAAGTACTTTTGCTAATGGTCACTTGTAAATGTTAAAGGTATTAAAGTTATTGATAAAACACCAATGTAGTGGTATTTATTTGTTCTGTTCATTTGCTGCATGCACAATTCGAAAATAATAGAATGTTTAGTGCTGGCTTTTGGGCATTAAGAGGTGTCTAACAGGAAAAACTTTAAAAGCTCTTTATCTCAACTGTTGACAGAGAATATCACTGTATAATTAGTAGACTGGGTAAAAATGCCATCAGATAGATTTTGATTTTATGAGGAACTAGCAGAAGTATCTGGCGTTGCTCGAGTAAAAAAGTGCAATTTAGTAGGCTAAAAAAGGCCCTATCAAGATAATTGTAAGGTATTACTGGAATAGAAATGTGATGGTAGACTATTTCAGTTCAAAGAGCTGCAACTACCTTGACACTTAGGGTGTGGTATAGAAATTATAGGTAATTTAAACTTTGGTAATCTTACGAATGATAATGTTAGAAATTCAAATAAAAAATACTATGGCAATACATTGGCAAAAAAAGGAGATTAAAAGAAAAAGAATGTCCTCCCCGGCGGGGAATCGAACCCCGGTCTCCCGCGTGACAGGCGGGGATACTCACCACTATACTACCGAGGACCTGTTCGGTAAAGGAAGTTACTTTGTAGTAAATAAACTTTTTTAATTTCAAAATAAATTTTAATATTGTTTTATTTTTGTTTTAAGATTTATTAATTAAAAATAATCTTGAAATTTTTATATTTTTAATTTAATTCAAATTTTTTACTGGAGGCCTCCTTCACCTTGAAATTGGGATTGCCCGCCCCCTAACGCCCCAGAATATGACCTGCGAGGTCAACTTTTTATATCTCAGTTCCTCTTCCGTATAAAGATAGGCTCACACTCCAAATTTTAGCTCTCTAGGTTCAGTAGTTTTCTCATAAATTTACTTCAGACTGACAGACAGACAGACAGACAGACATACTCACTTTTATATGCATAGATGAAGCGACGAATCCTTGAAAGGTTGGTCAATTTAGAGGTTTGTAATTACAGATTTAATTATTCACTAAGAAAGGACAAAACGTACGTCGAAAAACAAAAACAACCAGCAAATTGAAAGTATTTGTTTTTCAGAGGTAAAATTTAGGTACCTGTGAATTAATAATCTAAAGAAGATCAATTGTTTTTCAAAGACTACAAAGTTATGGATTCTAACAACCCCTGAGAAATCATCCAGTTTAAAACTGATATAATGAATAATAAAATATTTGAGTGAACTCTTGAAGGGTAGTTCCGCCCAAAAATTAAAGCTTGATAAGAAGTGTAAACGTTTGCCCTCAGCTTGTCTTGCAAAAGAGTGTTTTTATAAGAATCTAGCATCAGACCCTATCTGATGTTCGACAGTGTATCTTCCAAAACATACTGTAATATAGAGAACTGATAAACTATTTCTTATTTTTTTCACCAAAGAGTAACTCATAGACGTTAACATTTGTTGTTCAATCTTCCGTTTTTTCTTTTTCTTCTTCCTTTTTCTTCCTCTTTTTCGTTCGCTTTTCTTCTTCTGGAAATGCAAATACTCTGCTTTCTCCAGTTTCAATATCGCAGAGTTTAGCAGCCATTATGTTTTTGTTGAAAATTTACTTTCTTTACAGACAGGAAAGTAAAAAAAGTAACTAAATTATTTTAGTCTGAGAGAGAGAGAGAGAGAGAGAGAGAGAGAGAGAGAGAGAGAGAGACACACACACACACACACACACACTCTCTTTCTCTCTCTCTCTCTTTCTCTCTCTCTCTCTCTCTCTCTCTCTCTCTCTCTCTCTCTCTCTCTCTCTCTCTCTCTCTCTTCCCTCTCTCTCTCTCTCTCTCTCTCTCTCTCTCTCTCTCTCTCTCTCTCTCTCTCTATCTCTCTCTCTCTCTCTCTCTCTCCTTCTTTTCCTCTCTCTCTCTCTCTCTCTCTCACTCCCTCTATCTCCACACCTCACCTCTTCCCTCCT
>RDPX01000061.1:2237950-2250656 GCA_003991215.1 Morbakka virulenta | reverse complement strand
CTCCTCTCTCTCTCTCTCTCTCTCTCTCCTCTCTCTCTCTCTCTCTCTCTCTCTCTCTCTCTCTCTCTCTCTCTCTCTCTTCTCTCTCTCTCTCTCTCTCTCTCTCTCTCTCTCTCTCTCTCTCTCTCTCTCTCTCTCTCTCTCTCTCTCTCTCTCTCTTTCTCTGTAACTGTTGCCTTTCTCCACTCCTTTTTTCTAAACAATTTCATTGCTTGTTTTGGGAATGTTCTTCATTCTTTTATCTCTTTCTTAATCTTACATTCCCGACGGTTTCCTCCTTTAACGTTTCTTGGATGCAATAGCTTTTCTAATTGAATACACTTGTTTCTGGTTTAGTATTCACATCTCTTAAATACAATTCCAGTATCTTATTTCCACTTTTTACAAAAGTTCCATCATTACCGAGTAAACAACTGATGAGGATCAGTTCAAACGGATCACAAATGTCGTCATTTATTTGTGAGTGAAAAAAATCCCACCAATGTAATTTATTTTACAGGGGGAAAAACTAAACCAAAATCCAATACAAGAAATTCCACTATCATGGCATTTTCTGTCATTTCAGATCAAGTGTCACTCTACATGTTTAACGTTTTATGTCATTAAAAGTGACTAGAAAACGCATTTTGAAATTCATCACACAAAAAAATGATAATAAAATTTCTTCATTTTTTTTTTGCTTTCTGAGCTTGTACTCAGAAAGGTTAGCCAGCTAGAGACATTACTAAGATGATAATAGAAGGCAACTGAGATCACGAAAGGTAGGTAACACGATCAGAAATATCAGGAGGTACCCGACAGAGTTGAAGCTGACAACTGACCTTGCCAGGAACATAAAAGAATTTCAAAGAAGAGCCATGTAGCTTACCCAAATTAAACAGGACAAAATCGTATTTAGATAATATGGCTGGGCTAAAGCTATAAATGATAGATTGAAATGGTTTAAGAGCTTGTTTATTCCAGTTCTTTTTTTTTTCAATTTCTTCTTTGATTCAAAAATGTACAACAACCAGAGTTGATTTGCTACCCATTAGATGCTTTTCAGCTTTCAAGAGAGTGCATCTCAAAAAGTTGTATTTTGATTGAATTTATCTTAACTTTACAAATACCAAATGGTACTTATTTTAGTTGCAACAATTACGCAGGCATTAATTAATGCCTGCATGGTAATTGTATCATTTTTTGTTTCGAGAAAGTATTCATACTTTCCTTAACTGTAAATTGTAATTAATTCTACAAATAATTAGTATTTGTTTTATCATCATCACTCTCTTCAAGTTTAGTATAGAAAGTTCCTTACAGTCAGTCACTTTATCTTCATTCCTACCTCGCCTTAGCTAGCAAAACCAATTGTATATAGTCATACCTCTACTATTATTCTTTGAAATGGTTGTCTTTCTTAAATCTCTTAAAATCTTACAGCAGTGATAAGAAACAGAACTATTTACTAGCCAGTAAGAATTGTTTCTATTGATAAGTCGTTTTTATCTTATCACAGGACAACATTATCGCTTTTCATATTGCTTGTATATTCAAAAAATAAGTGAACTCGATAAGAAAACAATATCTAGTAAGCAACTTAGATAACAAAGCAGACGCCAAACTTCAGTAGCATTTTGGCTACTTTCCTATTAAAAGGAAACACCAGACTTCTAGTTCTTTAGGTACAGTGAAAATACTGAATTCTACCATGAACATAATTCCTTCAACTACAGCTATCAAGAGGTAGAAATATAGATAAAAACCACAAACTTATCATGAACAACAGCTCTTATGGCACATTTTTTTGCAATGCTCATAATAAATACTTTAGTTGTAGTGGCAAATCTTCTCCATTATGCCTAAGATGTAATATCTACAATTGTGGACTAAGTTTGTTTAGGAAAAACACCAATCAGAAAAAAATTGCAGTAATTAAAAACATCTTACAAATCCTTGATTTAATAAAATAATTGCACATTCTTTTCTAATCGTCCTGTGTTGAATACTGCTTTTCTTAACTATAACTTGTCAGTAGTTCTATGTTTTTAATCAACCGGGTTCTAAAGAACACACGAATATATTATAATTAAAACAGTAAACTTTAATGAACGGTTAAGCTCCACCAATCAAAAACGAATTGCTTTTTGAATAAGTACCTCGTTTTCGTTTAAGATAATTTACCAAGCGCCAAGGCAGTGAGTAAGTATTTTGAGACGGTAAACTGAATTCGCAAAAATGAGATTTATTTAAGAATTAAATTAAAACGTAGCTATTTGTCCTACACTCTTTTATAGTTTACAAAGAAAGTGGAGGAAATTAGATTTAAAAAAAAGTTCTAGAGTTTTTGTAAATATCAGTATACGTTAAAGTTTGCTTTAAATTATGTGCTGCTATCGGATATCTCTGAAAGGATCAAGTTAATAATCCTTGCGCCACCTATTTATTTCAAGTATCTTACAAAGAATTACGAGATTTATCAGGAAGACAGTTTTGTCACATATCACACCTTTGCGATATTGGTGCTTTTTTCGGTTGCATAAAACTTATAATCTTTTTTCAGTAAAGTATTTCTGATCTTGTCTAATTAAATCGGAGGTGAACCAAGTACCTTTGTAAAATAATGCTTTTATGAATTGTAAATGATTTTTATATTTTATGATGTTAATTGTACTTATTAAGGTTGTTTTACGCTACGCAAAATCAATGTTCCAATTTCCTTTTAAAAATATTTCTAAAACTAAGCTATTTTTATCTAAGTATTGGGTACATTATCTATCCATCTGTCTATCTATCTATCTATCTATCCATCCATCCAGCTGTATATATATATATATAAGATATGATAAGTTGGAAAGAATCAAAAAACTACACAGTCCATTTCGACAAGCCTGTTTCGAAAACGAAACAGGCTTGTCGAAATGGACTGTGTAGTTTTTTTAATTCTTTCCAACTTATCATATCTTATATTACGCTCTGCATTTATGTATTGAGCACTTTAATACGGATAACCGAATCGAAAGCTTTATATATATATATATATATATATATATATATTGTGTGTGTGTGTGTGCGTGTGTAATCTTGTGTATTCGTATCAAAAAGTGCTCAATGCATATAGCAGAGCAATATACATAAGAACTATGACTGCAACCAATAGTTTCACGATATTTCAATCATCAGGCAATAATGCTACAAATACTGTAGAAGCTTTTTATAAACAAATAAACTAAGCGGCTCATCAAAAATAAAAATTGCAGGTGGTAACGTATTACAATGCGTTAATATTCTAAGAAAGCAAGAAAGAAAGGAAGAAAGAAAGAAAATACCATGTGAATACGGTTTTAAATTAGTAAAGAATGATTTACTTTCAAATTGGGTAAATAGATTTTTTGCTGTTTATTCAAGAAAGGAGGTCCCATGTGATTAGTCATTAGGCAAATGCTGACACAAAAGCAAAGTCCTCCTCCGCAACTTCACACCTAATGACTAATGGCATGGGACCTCCTTGCAATCATAGTTCTTATTTTTCCTGTTTTATCTTATATATATATATATATGTATATATATACATAAATCCAGTAAAGCATACAAAATAACTAGACAAATTTAGCAGTTACTACTAGTTTCATGTTTTTTTAACAATCTTCAAACTTGTTAAGAAAACATGAAACTAGTAGTAACTGCTAAATTTGTCTAGTTATTTTGTATGCTTTACTGGATTTATAAACGCTCTGGAAACATTGAGCACTCTCAGTGAACATTGGTATACTTTACTAATATTACTATATGTATATATATATATATATATATATATGTGTGTGTGTAAACATCTAGGTTATCTATGTTTCCATGTATGTATGTATACTATTTATCTATTCATTTATCCAATTAGCAATGGCTCTAAATCGATCACCACATGTTACGATTATCAATTTAATCATTGAANGTTTCGTGATTTTACTCACTCGTCAGGAAATGTACATACATTTATATATATATATATATATATATATATCTTATATATATGTATATATATATATACATACTCATTAATACACAGATGGACCTAGAATTTGTGTCTTAATGTGTTTCATGAAAAGGATAGCTCATGTAAAATGACAACTTTCATTACACGTGAGTATTCTTGGCAACTATCTTGTCTCATTTAAACTTCCATTTAAAAGTTATATCAGCTCAAGGAAAAGCCTCTTGTTACTGCTGTTTGTGAAAATAAACAATTCAAAGCTGAGATATTTATCTTTAAATGCCTTTGAATCACCAGATGAAATACGTGGGAGTTGGAATCATTTTGATAAGTAATGGAACTACCTGTGATAATCGCCTACACATCAAAAGATTAAAGTGTTTTATCATAGCTACGTCAATTCATTCTTATCAACGAATAATAACTTCCAACCCTGCACCGTGACGTCACTGTGATAGCAATGTACTACATAGGGAACCACAGACTCTGTGCTTGGCTTTCATTTGAGCGACTTTGCTCTGTTTTATAAATATATTGTTAGGTTAGTCTACATACATTAAAAAGACTATACTTTGTCTAGCTCTTTATTGGCGTATTATTTGTTACGGTGCCAAGTACTGCAAAATATGGCTACATACAAAAACGATGATAATAATCAAAGGGTATTTATGGGGAAAAAAATATAAATATATATAAATACACATATACCCATATAATGGCAATTCTACGTGTCAACAAAAGTACTCTTACCAGGAAGCGGATGTCCACACGAATAAGTGTGGATCGTGTCTTTGCGACAACTATGCATAGAAATTTATTGTTTTGGCTGTCAGAATCTATTTTTCAAATTTTTGTCTACCACAACCACGAAACTCTAAAATTCTCTTGAAAATAGAATAGTGAAAGCTGCTTTCCACTTTCAAAGATTTTTCTCACCTTTTCCATCTAGACTGCCGCAGTCCTAAAAAAGTGGCCGTTTTGCCGGCTTCTCGCTTAAATCAATAAACGAGTGCCATCTATTCTTTATGACATCATTCTCTGAAATCAATTTTCCTTCTTTCTCTCTTTTACAAACTTCAAATTGTCAACCACCAATGACCTAGGTTTTTGCTTTTTGTTAGCTTGTAAATCTTTTTTTGCTCCATTATCATTCAGGTCTCTGAATAGTTCTCCATAGGTCTCTTCTTTGGTTTTAGCAACCTTAACTTTTGCTCTCTTGTTAACTTCTTTATATCTTTCCTTTGACAGCCTTATATCGCACTCCTCTATGTCCTCGACTTTTATTGCCACTGTCCATCTTTTTAAGGCTCTCTTTTACTCTTTCATTGCTCTTTTTAAATCAGGCCATCCAATCACCATCTGCACCACCATCACACCTTTTCTAGAAATTTTCTACCTCTAGAAATACCAAACTTCCCCTTTTCAAGCTCTAAAACTTCATTGTTGGTGTCGTTCCATGTACTCTTTCCCTATTATATTTTCTAGTTAGGTTTTGAACGTTTTACCTTTATACCTCTTTTCCTTCCGCTCTCTGATTTTCTCTACTCATTTTTCTCTTTTCCTTCTTCACTTTTGCCTTTATATCTATAACCATAAGTCCCTGACATTTCCCAAACTCTCCCTCTTAAATAGTATGTAGTTTATGAAAATTTTGTACCTCCCACTCCCAAATATGAATCACCCTTTTGGGAAAAAAGTGTTGGCTATTGCCAGGGCATGCAGGTGGAACATCTCTAGAATCTGGTTTCTCTCTACATTTTTATTCCTTATGTATTCACCACCACGTCATCTATTATACCCTGCTCTTTTCGTTCCAACATTCCCGTTTAGATCTTCTGCAATAAACACTTCCTCTGTACTTTGTATTTAGAATATAAGTTTGCCTGCAGAACTTTTCTTTTCTTCGGATGCGCACCCTTTCTTTGGGACAAAGGCACTGATGACATTGTAATTTCTGCCAGGTGTTTTCATAACCTTATTAAACCAGTGTTCACTGAGGCATATCCCAACACAGTTTTCAGGTCAATTTTTTACACTACAGTATAACTTGGAGCTATCTTCTAGCCTACGTGCTTCTTCTTTAGATTTTTCTCCTATCCAGCAGGTCCCTTGTAGGTAGAGAACAGCAATCTTTCTGAACGTTATGATATTGGCTATTTCTCGACTCTTCCCAGTTAATATCCCATTATTGATTGTAACCAAGCCTAAGCGGTGATTATACCCCATATTTTTGCTTGGCTCCTCTCGTCCATTTCTTGTAGCGTCAGTGGAAGGGTGGTTTGCTGCCCGTCACTTACTGGGCACGCCTTAGCTGATTGCCTGTGAGATTCCCATGAGATTTCATTTTGTACCAAGGTTTTTTACAGCACGTCAGGAAGTCGGGATGCCCTTCCAGAAGCCACATATTTGAATCATTATGGAATAGTTTACTAATCTTTGTTGAAACTAAAAACACACTTTTCACGCTTTTTATTACAAGTAGTTGGAAAAGTATCAATTTCATCTGTAAAATAGTAGTTTTCGCTTGCTTAGACTATAAAGAATACCGAGGTATTAAACAACTGCATGCAGTTGAATAAAATATTTTGCAACTTAACTTTAATCCCCCCCCCCCCACACACACACACACATACCCAAAAAAATGAGCTTGCTAGGCCCCTATAGTAAATCTAATGATCGCTGGAGAACCTGTTTGGATTGTGTTTAAAAACCATGGATGAGAAAAGACTGAAACAGAAAGACACTCCCATTCCAGAAAAGTGGAAAACTCAATTTGCTATGACGATCCCTAGAGAGGGTCGGAATGAAGAAAACAAAGAGGAAAAAGAAGAAATAGAAGGGGAGGGGAAAGATGTAAGTGGGATTAAGTAATTTTTATAACATTGGGGACTTTCTTACCAACGGTTTCTAAATGTTTGATAATTATTCTAAACTGAACTAACCATACATTGAGATAGTTCTATTGAAGTAGTGTCACCTGATTTTCAAGCAAAGGAAATATAGATGTTTATATTAATAACAGAAACAGCCAAAAATCTACGAATAGGACGCACTGTTAAGGTCATTTTACTTAAGAGAGTTGAAAAAGAACTTCAACAATTTCTACAGTTGCTTTAGACAGTTCAATGTGTAAACAGTCAGGAGAGTAATTAATAGAAAGTAGACTCTCTTTTTATTAAAAATTTTTAAAATACAGACTAGATGTAATAAAATTGATAAGAAACTAAACAAGTGAACATATTATTCAATAAGTAGTCTTGGAAAATATTCATTGCATTAACAGTTTGAGTCCAGACCAAAATGTATGTTTTTCTATAAAAACTGACTTTTCGGTTCAACGTTAGGGTGATTAAAGATATTTGACACAATGCGGTATTTTATAACCTTTAAATATACTAGCAGCCTCATTACATCTGAATAAAGGGGATATCTTAAAACATTTGTAATAATAATTACACTTTAAGAAATCCACTGAATAGTTTTTTGATGAAATAATAAAGACTTACATGCAATTCGGTCTTAAAAGAAAAGTACTAAATCACCTGAACGTACATTGACGTCAACTAAAAATGCATGCCTCGAGCATCTTTAAGTCTTTCTTATTTCATGTGGCAAGTTCAAAATCAATGTTTAGAACAGCTTGCTTGTCAAGGATTGTTAATCCGAAGCCAGTTCAACAGTGCATTTTATCTTGTTAATTGTTCCATGATGCATCAAGCTCTACATATATACTATACTTCATAATACTATGCTCTACTATATCTGGGATGACAATGCTAAATCAAAAAGACATTTTAACTCACATTGGTTATTAAACACAAAGCAACTTTTCAGATGTTGCCTTTTTTGATGATTATTTAAATTTAATACTGTAGGAATTACTAACAGTTAAATACGCAAGTATTATTAACAGTGTAGAAATTAACTAAACAAAGCAGATAGTAAAGAAACAAAGGTTACACATATAGAAATGATGTAATGAAAAAGATTAATGTACTTTAAGCATCTCTCAAGCGCCATTGTCTGGTCAAAAGTTGGCGAGTACTAGTACCCAATTAGTCCTGTCATCTGCAACTGATATATATATATATATATATATATTATATAATAATTATAGATATTATATATATATAGTGTTAGGAGTAAACTCCAGACAGCCAGATATTAAGGCTTCTATTTTCACAAAATAATAACATAAAAAAAAATTTATAGAATTTCAGTATTGTTTTTATAGTCATTTATTGGTTCGTATTTATATCTATATATATATTTCCTGTGTCAAATATATATATATATATATATATATATATATATATATATATGTATGCATGTATCATTACTTAGGAATCTGGTACTGTTTTTTACTTGTACTGTATATTTTGTTTCAGTAAAATTTATCCACTTGATGATTGGGTCTTACCCATAAAACGCACCTTTGGTAAAAAAACACTAGCTATATACGTGTATATATATATATATATATATATATATATATATATATATATAACAAATCAATATTTATTTACATAACACAAGTATTGGCTTCCTATTTTAACTCTATGTCAAACCAAAATACCAAACTTCCTTTTATTTTTTTAAACTGGTAAAAAGGTCTTAAATTAGCAAGGGCTATACTTAATTGTTTTATACACAGCAAAATCACTGGCTTTGGCATTCAAGTTTGAAACTATTTTGCAAGGTAAGTTGCATTCCGATAGAAGAAGCTATTTCAACTAAATCGATGGTCTTGCAACATACTATAGGAAACACTTTGTTTGCAAGAAAATCGAGAAGGATAAGGGTGTCAAGAGAACCTTGCTTAAAAATTAATGTTCTTATCAATTTAAAAGTTGTTTTGTTAGTTCCTGTTAGCGTGAGACGAAGACAGTTTCATAACAGTCCAAAGAAAACATTCAAACAAATGAGTTACAACACCTCCAGTCAGAAAACATTCAAACAAATGAGTTACAACACCTCCAGTCAGAAAACATTCAAACAAATGAGTTACAACACCTCCAGTCAGAAAACTTCAAACAAATGAGTTACAACACCTCCAGTCAGAAAACGTTCAAACAAATGAGTTACAACACCTCCAGTCAGAAAACATTCAAACAAATGAGTTACAACACCAGCAGTACGAAAACATTCCAACANACACCTCCAGTCAGAAAACATTCAAACAAATGAGTTACAACACCTCCAGTCAGAAAACATTCAAACAAATGAGTTACAACACCTCCAGTCAGAAAACATTCAAACAAATGAGTTACAACACCTCCAGTCAGAAAACATTCAAACAAATGAGTTACAACACCTCCAGTCAGAAAACATTCAAACAAATGAGTTACAACACCTCCAGTCAGAAAACATTCAAACAAATGAGTTACAACACCTCCAGTCAGAAAACATTCAAACAAATGAGTTACAACACCTCCAGTCAGAAAACATTCAAACAAATGAGTTACAACACCTCCAGTCAGAAAACATTCAAACAAATGAGTTACAACACCTCCAGTCAGAAAACATTCAAACAAATGAGTTACAACACCTCCAGTCAGAAAACATTCAAACAAATGAGTTACAACACCTCCAGTCAGAAAACATTCAAACAAATGAGTTACAACACCTCCAGTCAGAAAACATTCAAACAAATGAGTTACAACACCTCCAGTCAGAAAACATTCAAACAAATGAGTTACAACACCTCCAGTCAGAAAACATTCAAACAAATGAGTTACAACACCTCCAGTCAGAAAACATTCAAACAAATGAGTTACAACACCTCCAGTCAGAAAACATTCAAACAAATGAGTTACAACACCTCCAGTCAGAAAACATTCAAACAAATGAGTTACAACACCTCCAGTCAGAAAACATTCAAACAAATGAGTTACAACACCTCCAGTCAGAAAACATTCAAACAAATGAGTTACAACACCTCCAGTCAGAAAACATTCAAACAAATGAGTTACAACACCTCCAGTCAGAAAACATTCAAACAAATGAGTTACAACACCTCCAGTCAGAAAACATTCAAACAAATGAGTTACAACACCTCCAGTCAGAAAACATTCAAACAAATGAGTTACAACACCTCCAGTCAGAAAACATTCAAACAAATGAGTTACAACACCTCCAGTCAGAAAACATTCAAACAAATGAGTTACAACACCTCCAGTCAGAAAACATTCAAACAAATGAGTTACAACACCTCCAGTCAGAAAACATTCAAACAAATGAGTTACAACACCTCCAGTCAGAAAACATTCAAACAAATGAGTTACAACACCTCCAGTCAGAAAACATTCAAACAAATGAGTTACAACACCTCCAGTCAGAAAACATTCAAACAAATGAGTTACAACACCTCCAGTCAGAAAACATTCAAACAAATGAGTTACAACACCTCCAGTCAGAAAACATTCAAACAAATGAGTTACAACACCTCCAGTCAGAAAACATTCAAACAAATGAGTTACAACACCTCCAGTCAGAAAACATTCAAACAAATGAGTTACAACACCTCCAGTCAGAAAACATTCAAACAAATGAGTTACAACACCTCCAGTCAGAAAACATTCAAACAAATGAGTTACAACACCTCCAGTCAGAAAACATTCAAACAAATGAGTTACAACACCTCCAGTCAGAAAACATTCAAACAAATGAGTTACAACACCTCCAGTCAGAAAACATTCAAACAAATGAGTTACAACACCTCCAGTCAGAAAACATTCAAACAAATGAGTTACAACACCTCCAGTCAGAAAACATTCAAACAAATGAGTTACAACACCTCCAGTCAGAAAACATTCAAACAAATGAGGTACAACACCTCCAGTCAGAAAACATTCAAACAAATGAGTTACAACACCTCCAGTCAGAAAACATTCAAACAAATGAGTTACAACACCTCCAGTCAGAAAACATTCAAACAAATGAGTTTCAACACCTCCAGTCAGAAAACATTCAAACAAATGAGTTACAACACCTCCAGTCAGAAAACATTCAAACAAATGAGTTACAACACCTTCAGTCAGAAAACATTCAAACAAATGAGTTACCACACCTTCAGTCAGAAAACATTCAAACAAATGAGTTACAACACCTACAGTCAGAAAACATTCAAACAAATGAGTTATTTCAGCGTAGTACTAAGAACAGACCTACTTGAAGATCCTTCTAAAAGATTTGAATGAATTTTACTTAAATAAACATATAATTATAGACAATATGGCGACTATGATGTCATATATATATAGGGTTTTATCATGTTATGAGTGGTAAGCTTCTTCTGAGCTACTTTTCGAGAGATTCTTAAACCATCGACCGGCGTCAAACAAAGTCTATGATTTTCATGCGTCAAACCAATTCTTGAAATCTTCCGTTATCGATTGAGAAAACTAGACAACAAAATAGAACTCTACATATTAATTTCTTGATGCTAATGTCGCAATATATTTTTAGAAAGTTGTTATCTAACAAAATGCTTTTGATATATCATTCCAAAGCAGCATTGTAAAACATTTATTCTATAAAGTAAGTCATGTCTTTATAAATCTATAGCCAAAGTCTCTAATCCTCTGTATTTTTCAATAAAGGCAAAGAAGAAAATGTTTTATTTCACTTCGTATAAATAGAATTATTAAAATTGGCAGAAAAACCAAATAACAAAATATACTATCAGATTTTACTTTAATTGGCTTAGAAAGATAATACAAACAAAATGAAAGGCATCTGTTGTAACTTCTTTGTTTTTCTGTTCATAATTTAGTATTCCAATTTTTGGAGTCAGATTTTTCCTGGTGTAATTCCTATTGTTATACATCTTTTTATTATGATTCCTATTAATCAAATTTCAATATATTATATTCAAAATAGTCTGGAATGAAATTTCCCGTACTTCCATGCTTTTTGTTGCGACTCACAAAAGCCATTGAGTTGATTTTATTTCATATTTTCTAAGGAGAGAAGAGAAATCATAATATCAGCTATCAGTCTACTTTTTGATGCTTAGACTGTAATAATATTAGAACAAACAATACAAATTGAAGATATATCTAAATCGTATTGCTTTGAAAACTAAGGAACTTTTTGGTAACTCTTTAGGATCTGTTGAATTTCTGGAAAGAACAAATTTTTTTCAAAGTAGATTTTATATCTCCATAAAACATCTCCATAAGACAGATTTATTTTTAACAGACTTACACACAAAAAAAGCCTTTATTTGCTGTATAACTTATAGCAAAAAACTTAATGATAGGTATATTTTTTATCTAATAGCAACGCGATCCTAAATGTAACTTAACACTGCTGAAAAGAACCAGTTCTAGTAAGTTATTTTCTTCGGCTTTACTACCAGATTTTTTCATTTACAGTCAAAACTTTCCTCTGTTATAGTAGCTTTTATGCTTCCAGAATGTTTGCTTAGCTAAATGTGCTACATATATACATGAGTTAGTAGCTCGAAACTTTTAACACACCTGAAACACGCAACACATTCCTCTGCATCAAAAAGCTTACACATAGGAATACCAATTAAATTTCGTTGACGCCATTGGGAAATGGTTCCAATATGGCACAAACCTCTTGTTTTGCCCTAATCCTAAAAAACAAAGTATCATGAGTCATCATTTCCATTACAGCCCAGTAACATCAACAGAGTTTTCTTCCATTCAAAACACCTCCCATCACGTTACAGGTTGTTTTTTGCATACAGAAAACGACCAGATACCACAG
>RDPX01000061.1:2227950-2232950 GCA_003991215.1 Morbakka virulenta | reverse complement strand
GTTAAAAAAGAACGTCTTTAAATTAAAATACATTTGACCTTGAAAGAGGGAAAGTATCATCGAATTCGAATTGAAGATCTCAGTTGCACTTGTATTCCAAGTATGACTGGATCATAGGCTGTAGAAAAAAGAAACGTGTACTGTTTTTCCGCCTTCTCTTTAAAGGAAGCATAGACAACTACTAACGAAAATATTGGAAACACTTGTTAAAAAAAGGTGAAAAAGCATAAAAATGAGTTGGTAAACTAGGCTATTTGTTAAGATTTCCTTTGTTTGCTTCGAAAAAGCCAGAGCGGGACTTAAATGAAGTAAACCGAGCATCATTCGTGAAAGCAAAAAAAGAAGCAGTAAACAGTCTGCATGCCTCATCACAAAAACTGTTTTCATAAAATTTGTAGAGCATCTGGGTTGGCGGTGTACTCGTATGTAAAAAGTGACACTCGTCCTTATTCCTACATTCATTTAGAAAGGGATTAACTTTTTGTCAATCCCAGGAAATAAGATTTTCAAAATGTACGGGTTTTTTTTCACATAGTCAGAGATTTTTTTAAAAAAAAGAATCCTTTACTTAAAGCATATTTGAAGAAAGTTATTTAACTAATAGCTTTTTAGATGTAATACTGTGGGTATTGGCTCAAGATATTCTGTTCTAACTCATTTTGTAATATTATATATGAAATAATACATATATTATTTACAATAATTGCATATCTTTGAAAAAACAAAATAAACATATGTCTCTTTCTCTTTGTAAGAGAACTATCATTCAATTATATTTTGTTTTTAAAAAAGAATTTATTTATTTGTTTTGTACATAGCATGTGTATGTAATGTACAAAATGGCAATTTAAAAAAAGATTGAAAAATCACTTCAAATAATGAAATAACGTCAGGGATCTGGAGTTTAAGTTAAAGTGAAAAAACCCCAACTATTAAAAGGTACAATGTCAGTGATAGGGTATTTTTATCAAATATTCTGAATTAGAGAGAGTACCACTTTTTTAGATAGGAGTACATCCTTCGAAGGATGAAAGCAACAATGCTGGTAACTGGGGTATTTCTTGGCTAGGTAAACTCTACAGTAACTTTGGATTCTGGATTATCTAAATATATTCAAAGTGACAATCAAATCAATTTCGTAAGAAACAAATACGTTCGTGAAACAAGGCTGTTTCATTTAATCCTGAAACAGAGGATTGGTTGTTCAACTCAGGGGCAGGTTGGAGTGTCTCTATTTATTTCAATGTTATTTGCTTTGTTTATTTCGCGTATTTTTTCAGTTTTTTAGATACATGATGAGAAATGTTCGTTGGATATTTTTTATTTCAGAATTTGTGCTGTTTTGTAGCGTTAAAAGCAAATCTAGAATATTCCATTGATCCTTAGATACAGACGTATTTTACCTTAAGCCACTTAAGTCTTAATATGACTCTGTCAACACTTGCTGATGAAGTAAGGCTGGCTATTACACAGCTGGGTGTAGCCTAATGAATACTTTGAGGTTACACCTGGACATGACTTTTTCTTTCTTCATGCAAGCGATCTATTAAAAGACTCGGGTATCCTTCGAATGGTCTCTGACCATGGTTAATTGGATAATACCCAAAACTTTAACCTATTAAATCACCATATGGCTTTCAGAAAGACTATTGTGTATGTCTGTGCAAAGGATAAAAATTTTTAAAACTGTGACAGTTGGTCATTACATTTTCTAAATTCCTTTAATTTTATCTTCCTCTGATTTTACTAAAAGTAGCATTTTAAAGCATCCAGTTGCCTATTCTAATAATAGTTGGTTTTCATTTTGAAAAACTGTTTTGAAACATATAGTAATTCAAGTCTTTTTAAAGTCACTGAAAAAGCTTTGTTTCATTTAAAAAAAATTAAATTCAAGAGATCTTTAGCGAGTTTTTCTCTTGTTTTATATTATCAATTCTGTTTCAGATTTTAAAGAGGTAGGCTTAAGTCAGAACAAACTAGAAACAGTTTTCGTTTCCATAGCATCTCCATTCTTCATCAGTCAGAAAAACTGAGAATTCATTTTATATTGTGTATATAGTTAAGAAAAAGTGTTTACGGCTTTTCTTATGTACTTTTTTAACAAGTAAGAGGTGCATTATCCATGAAGGCTATTTTTTGTTTGCCCTACTAAATAATGTTAGCACCAGCCACCAATGCTACAGTCCTATTTTACACTATTAGGTGGATATCTTCTCAAACATTATCATGTAATAAAAAGACAAGGTTTGTTTGAAATATAAAGTTTTACATGTAAAATTAGCTGAGTTTTTCACTAAGGTGAAAGTCAGATATTACAGTGAATCTTGTACAAGACCCCTGCAAAAAAGAATTCCTTTGAACAATCAATGAATCAAGGTATACAAAATGAGATAAAGGCCAGGTACTAAATTTTGATAAAACGGCAGTAGAATAGGTGTAAAAAATATGGAACTTAAGGCCAAAACTTTTGCATAAAACCTACAAGCTATAGGTTTTAATGGAACTAATTCAAAAAAGAAAGGTTTGAAGGTGGAGACTATTAACCAGCTGACAGAGTTAGAAAAATGAGGTAAAAAGTGATAAATACCATCATTGGTCAGAACTATCAGGAATTAAGAAACAAAAAGACAAAACACACATATTTATGAATACATAGTTATAGATATACAATATTCAAAAACAAATCAATTAATATTCCGAGTTGTTTCTTTGCTCTTCCTTTATTTAATATACAAGTATAGATATAGATATAAACATAGATATAGATATAGACATAGATATAGAAATAGACATAGACATAGACATAAATATAGACATAGATATAGATATAGACATAGACATAGACATAAATATAGACATAGATATAGATATAGACATAGATATAGATATAGACATAGATATAGATATAGACATAGACATAAATATAGACATAGATATAGATATAGACATAGATATTGATATAGACATAGATATAGATATAGACATAGATATAGATATAGATATAGACATAGACATAAATATAGACATAGATATAGATATAGACATAGATATTGATATAGACATAGATATAGATATAGACAGAGATATAGATATAGACATAGATATAGACATAGATAAAGACATAGATAAAGACATAGATAAAGACATAGTAATAGATAAACATATAGATATAGGTACATGTATCCATAGTTATTTTGGATTTCTAGTACAGAATTTCACTCTATGAGTTAAAATTATGTTGACTTTGGTGAAAAGGTTTTTGGCTAACACTCGACTGGACAAACTGGACAAATCAGTTTAATCAGAAAAGGTAAAATCAAAGTCTACGCAACCTGGCATTTTAATTGCTATATACATGTATCCAAGTATTTGATATTATTTCTCTTTGTAATAATTAGTTACATTTTATTTAAGGGTGAAAAAAATTAACATTTAGCTGCCGCAGACTAGTGGGAAAATGTTGTGAGCTTCTGTCCAAACAGCTGTAGAGTCGTTATTTCCACAGACATTTACATATTTAATGAAACGCAAGGTTAAAATAAGAGAATTGAAAAGGCGAAGGGATATATTGTATAAATCACTTTTTTGATGCTCTGATGTGTCTTTGCTTCTGTGAACACTTTTTTATATTTAATATGTTTTCTTTATATATAATCAGAAAAGATATTAATATTGTTTTATACTTTTGAGTGTTTTGCCCCTTGATCCCTTATAACCTCTGTACAGTTGCTTGACTCTACTTTGCCTGACCATTATTGTGATGTCGTGTTGGGTCATCTGATGTCAAAAAACATAGCTTGTTTGCACCAGATGTAGCCTTGTGTGGTTGATTATTTAGATTTAGCAGAAGAGTTAATAATGAATTACTGCCTTTTGTACTTTAGAGAAGAAATGCTTAGACCAACTCTTAACAAACAAACAATAATCTAAGAATAGTTTTAGCATCACCATGTGTAACAAACAGTTGTAAGATTACAAAAATAATTAGCACGAATGATATTGCTATTTGTTACGTATACTGTCGACATAAGAATATATACTTCAGTTATATTAAATAAAGACATTTACAAGGACTCGACGCCCTTGTGGTTTACGAATGGTATATTTAATCACTAAAGGAGATGGTAAGTCATCTTTTCTGATACACATACAATATTTATCTGTACTGAACTGTTTCTTTTGATGTAGAATAAGTATGACCTTAACCTAAAACAAATGAGACACACCTAAAACTGGCGTATTTGGGAGAACAAAATATCCCTGTTATAATTAAAAAGTTCTTATTAAAGTTTCACAAATCCTTAAGTGTATTATTGGCTAAAAAGTAGGTGATAAGTAGTGAAATAAATCAAAAGCCAAAACTCTTTTTATTTAATACATACTTTATAAGATAAATCCTAAATCGTTTTGTATATAACACTACAGAAAGAATCACGTTTAGAATCTTGCTGTGCGAAAGAGGTTAATTGAAAAAGCGAGAAAAGGTGATGATTAATAGAGAATTTAAAGGAATAACAGTAATAAGTAGTATCAAATTTATTGGGAAGGAAAAGGTGGAAGGTGGTTCCTAAGTATTAATGTAAGCAAAACGAAACGTAGAATGGCACATTTTGTGCAACCTAGTACAGGACTTGTTTGAGCATTTGTAGCAAAACGTTTGAAAACTTGCAAAAAGGAAACGAAGCAAGAAAGTTCGTAAAGGAAAAGTAGTTTAATGTTATCTTCTTTCAAAAACCATGATTTTGCAACATTATCTTTTAAAGTTTTATTATTTTTCTGTAAACATACCTTGGTCCAAATTTATAAGAAACCTTTCTGGTAAAACCAATCAGAGTAGAAAATAATTGCTATCGTATTGAAGCAAAATTGGGGTCTAGTGGCACATAGTCTGACTGTTTTACTTTTTTTCATTTTTATTTGTTTTATCCTCCTTCCTCCTTCCTCCTTCCTCCTCCCTCCTCCCTCCCTCCTCCTTCCTCCTCCCTTCCTCCCTCCTTCCT
>RDPX01000061.1:2199023-2211581 GCA_003991215.1 Morbakka virulenta | reverse complement strand
TTTCTTGCAGTGATGGTTCACCTGGGATCTTTTCCAGATATGCTTGTGTTCCTTTGTTGATAAGGCCGAGGGCACCAACAACAACTGGGATATTTTGGGTTTTGAGATGCTACATTTTTTTTATCTCTATTTCTAGATTTTTATATTTGGATAACTTTTCAAACACTTTAGAGGAAACGTTTTTATCTGAAGGAACAGTGTTGTTCTTCCTGTCCTTGACAATTATGTCTGGACGATTAGCCTGTATTGTCCGATCAGTATACACAGAAAAGTCCCACAGAATCGTTACTCTTGGTTTCTACAGAAAAATGCTTTCATAGCTTCCAATGGAGGTATTAGCTAACCATATCACGCCAGTTTTTGTACTCATTAGGTGTAAGGACAGAGCATTAAAGATGTGCGAGGGATTCAGTATAAGACCCCATACCTGCCACGAACAATTTTAATTCACAATTATTTCGAAGTCTTTTTTAACTTGTTTTAGTTATTTGGAAATATGCTTAGAAGCATTTTTAATTTCGTCATCTTTAGATGTCGGGCTCTGAATAGTCCTAGCAAAATGCCACTTTACTAATTTGGCTTCACATTTCACATTTAATCCTTCCAATAGAGATTTTCTAAGAGAGGAAACACCATCATTATTTTTGCTCAATTTGTCGTTCTAATTGGTGCTATATCCACGCGTAAGTAGGATGAACCAAATGAATAGTTGGTTCACTGTCCTTTGATGATATTTCGATGGCTTTCAAGAATTGACTCGATGAATTAATCATACCGTTTAACAAATCTTTATCTATGTAAGCAAGATACCGCAATGCACCTCGCGCCGAAAATAAATTTATCAAATCGTCACAGGAATCAACAATTGATTGATACATTCCGAGGTGAGTATTCCATTGAGTATCACATTGGACGCAGGTTAATGCTCAGCGATTACGGCGATATGATAAGAGGGTCCGGGTGCCCCGCACATGTTTACAGAGCATCCGGAAACAAGGTGGTCTATTGTCTCAACCTTTTCCTCGCAGAACTGACAATTAGGGTCAGCTCCGTTTTGTAAAACATTAGTCTGATAGTTGCATGTGAAGAGGCTTTGGTCTTGGGCAGCCACAACAAAACCATCTGTTTCCCCTTTCAGTCCGGAGCTACGTAGCCACTGATGAGTTGCCTTTTCATCTTCATCAGCATTCTTGCAACGAGCTACAAACTGTCCATGGAGAGGTTTCTCAAACCATTGATTTTCAATCTGGTTCATACCAGAATGTTTAGCCTTTTCATCTTTTTTTGTGCTATTGCCGTTAGTGATAAGGTGTTATCGGTGTCTAGATGGACTTGCAGTTCACATGAAAACTCATTTGCTTCTTTGACAACAGAGTGTAATTTCTTAGTATTTTTGTGTGTGCTAACCAATTGTAACATCTAGTCAACTGCGTTATCTAGATATTGTGAAAGACCAATAGTAGAGGTTTTATAGGAGAGTTCTAATTGTGTCATATCTCTTCCGCTTTTCTCTCTACTTACGTACAGACGCTCTACATCAGATTTAGGATGGTGCATTTTATTACACGTAAATTGTTTTCAAATTGTAGTAGCTGGCCTCCTCAACTCAGAAAGATTCCAATTTATCACGTTGAAGCTGTAAGTTACAACTGGTATAGCTAAAGAGTTGATTGCAGTTATTTACTTTTAGAATTAAGTTCTGTCTTCAAAATCGATCTCACTCTCCTAATACATTCTTTTCTGATTCTCTCTTTCATTTTGACATGCTGTCTCCTTCGATACTTGTACGTCTCTTCCTGATCTAGTTCCTTAATTAGACTCATCCTCTAGTTTAACATTATGTGTACTCACCAATTTCCCCCACTGAAAACTTGCTTTAGCACATTTATCCAGCCCAAACTCAATCCCAGTGTCATCACTAAAAGCCTTAACCGCTTTTCACAACCCTTCCAGTTCATCATCACTGCCAGCATAAAATTTCAAATCATCCTTATAAAAAAGGTAATTTGATATTTTACCATTGATCTTATATCCATATGTAGTTTTGTTTTAAACTTTTGGAGAGGGGTATTAGTGTCATGTAAAATAATAGTGGAGAAATAGAATCTCTCTGGAAAATTCCACACTTAATCCGCATTCCATGAGACGTCAAGGTACCATTAGAGTGGGAAAGAAAAAGATTGCTTTGTTGTGCATTTTCATAAAGTTAGCTTTTTGATACAATTGTTAACTGGGCCACTCCAAGTGCCCTGGGGCAAACAAAGGTTTTGAGACGTGTATAAAGAAAGTATAAAATTGTCTAGAGAGAAGTAAAACAATGTTTTGTATTCTTTGAAGCTGTGGCTCCCCGGGTATTTTTTCTAAATATTTTTGTGTGCCTTTTTTATTATCCCTAATGCACCTACTATCACTGGTATTGTTGTGGTTTTGAGTTTCCACATTCTTTGAATTTCGATTTCCAAGTCCTTATATTTGCTAAGTTTGTCAAATTATTTCACAGCAATGTAACGTTCAGTTGGAATACTCATATCTATCAAGGTGAATGTTTTTGATTTTCGATCTTTGATTACTGTGTCGGGTCTGTTGGCTTACATAGTCCTATCTGTGTTAATCGGGAAACCCTAAAGAATTGTAACGTCCTCTGAGTTGACGACTTTTGAAGGTCAATGTTCAAATCCATTTGGATGTACGGGTGTCTGATAGTAACGATGTATTCCCCAGTGAATATATTGCCCTACACGGTCATGCCGTTTCACGTACTCGCTAGGGACAAGTAGTACAGGGCATCCAAAGACGAGGTGATCAATAGTCTTTATGGATTGGTCACAGAAGCTATTGGGGTCTGCACCTTTGTGTTATATGTTTTTCAGGTAGTTTCTCGTGAAAACGCTTGAGCTGCGATTATGAACCCTTCAGTCTCTGCCTTCAAACTTGAACTTCGGAGCCCCTAATGGGCTGAGAACCGAGTTCGCACTTGTTACTTAGTCCTGATATCTTGGGTTAAGCCTCGCTACGGATACCGTTTTAAACAGATTGGGTCACCTAATCTGGGAAACCTAAACAGGCCGCACCTACAAGGTCATGTGCTGTTTCAATTTACATCAATATCGCACACGCTTGGATGTGATCCATGCACCCAGCTTACTCTTATCGGGTTGGGAGTTAGATGGGTTTGTCAACATCAACGTAGCAAGTCCTAAGAATATACTGACCCTGCAGAGTTTTCTGGCTCAATTTATCAGCAAGCTGTTGGTTTCCGATCTTTTTAGCCTTCTGTTGGACAGTTTTTGCATCTTTTGTTGCTGGGATGTTTTGTTCGACAGCGTCTCGGTGGCCGATTTCAAATTCATTGGCAAACGTCTTAGCTTCTTTACAAATAGGGTGCAGTTTTTAACTATTTTCATGGTTAAAAACAAGCTGTAACATCCAATCATCACAAGAGTCTAAATATTTATCCATGCGTATGGTGGTGGCTAAAAAGGATAATTCTAGCTGAATCAACCCTCTTCCCCCTCACGTTTTGGCAAGTGCAGGTGGTCAACATCTGCTTTGGGGTGTAATTTGTTTCTTGTTGTGAGTACTTTTCTGGCTTTAGCATCCATTCTTTTCAAATCAAGCATGTTCTAATTAATGTTTTCATTATACTAGACAACAGGAACTGCAAGCGTATCAATAGCCTCTATTATATTCTTTGCGTTTACCTCTGTTTTAAGCACCATTTTTATGCGTCTATAATATTCTTTGCGGATCTTTTCTTTCATGGTGGCATGGTTGATGCCGTCACCTTCGTTTACGCCTATATACTTGTAAATTCCATCTGGATCTAATGCTTTAATGGTAGTGTTAATGTCAAGATTTATAGATTTGAGAGAATTTGCCTTTATGGAAAGTAGCGTTAGCGCTTTTTCCAAGCCATAGTCCACACCAATGTCGTTACTGAATTAATAGCAGTAAGGAGACCTTCTAATTTGCCATAATTTTTGGTAAAAAACTTCAAATCGTTCATATGAACAAGCTGATTAATAATTTTTTCAACCACCTTATACCCACATCCAGTGGCATTCAATTCATTAGAAAGAGGAATCAAAGACACACAAAACAGAAGGGGAGAAATGGAGTCTCCCTGAAAAATACCTCGTTTAATACTGATGTTATTAGACTGATTGAATTAGACTGTTGAATGTGAAAGAAGAAGAAGCGTATTCCAACCTAACATGGTGTTCTTGAGAAAGATGGAGATTCAGGGAGAAATCNCAAGCGTATCAATAATCTCTATTATATTCTTTGCGTTTACCTCTGTTTTAAGCACCATTTTTATGCGTCTATAATATTCTTTGCGGATCTTTTCTTTCATGGTGGCATGGTTGATGCCGTCACCTTCGTTTACGCTTATATACTTGTAAATTCCATCTGGATCTAATGCTTTAATGGTAGTGTTAATGTCAAGATTTATAGATCTGAGAGAATTTGCCTTTATGGAAAGTAGCGTTAGCGCTTTTTCCAAGCCATAGTCCACACCAATGTCGTTACTGAATTAATAGCAGTAATTATAATACCAATGTCAAGAGTGGCAGCTTTTGTAGCTAAATATACTCTATTCCCCCGTATATAAACCCATGGGCTTTTATCTGAATTTTTGCCGATTTTTGCACTTACAATTTGAAAATCGCTCCCGTATAAAAGCCCATAAGCCTAATTTTTTTCTATACTCAAAACACCAATAAAGTTGGGTAAATGAACGAAACAAATCATTTTTTTTAAAACAAAAATGTGCAGGAAATCTAAAGTTTACAAACAAGTCTCTATTTCGAAATCAACATCCGAATCGCTGTTGGTTTATTCTTCTTCTTTTTTTGTCTTCTACTACCTCTTCTATTCTGGCTTGCTTCTGCTGTTTTCTTCATAGTCTTCCTTGTAAGGTTCCTCTGTTTCTGCATTGGCAAGCTCTGATTGTTCCCTTTCCATTTCTAATATCATTTCATTTACTTCTAGAACGAGGCTCAGCAGAACAGCACGATTTTTTTATCGTTTATCTCAATCTTGTATACAGAGCATCAAATTTTCCACCCAATTCAATGTAACCACATTGTTTAAAACCACTTTCTATCATGTCTTTGGGGATTGACATCCACGCCTCTTGAACCCAACTCGCCCCCTATTCATAAGCCCTTTTCCTCTTTTCTGTTCTGGTGTAATCCACTTCACCACAATCCATCCACTTTGACCACTTATCTTTTAAGTGGTCTTTGAAAGACTTGTTAACCTGGGTTTCTAAGAACTGAAGTAGTGGAATCATGCCACCGTCTATGTACTTGACATTCGCTTCACGATTTTTGAAAGCTGCAGTAGTCTCCTCGCCAAGGTGTGATTTTGCGGTATCCATTATCAGCAAAATTTTCTTTTGTTCAAAAAAAACAACCTGGTCTTTGAATAAGCCATGATAACTATAGAAACAACAAAGTAAAACAACAAATTATTGTTACAGAAAAAAGAATGCCCATGAATTAAAGCGATATACAATGATATTCCTTGAAGAATCCCACCAAAACAAGCTTTAAATACGCGGGCACAAATACAAACGACCACAATCTCGATCTCAAACAACGTCCAAACAAAAATGAAATAAAAAGACATGATATAAATATAAAAGGTACATACCTATCCAACATCATTCCTCTTTTCATTGTTCCTTCTTTTGATCCCTCAATTACCATTCCTGCTGGATATGTTCTTTTTGTAGCTTTCTTGAGATTTTTGAAAATGATCACTGGTGGACGTTTGAAAGTTTTGTACTCGTCACCTTGTCTCAGAACCCCTGCCGTTAAAACAGCAGTAAATCTTAACTTCTCATTCCCAGTTGTTGTAACTTTTACAGTTTTAACGCCACTGGGATCATAGGTTGTAGATCTTGGTAAATCAAAGTAACACGGCGTTTCATCCATATTCAATATCATATCATAATTTTGGTAGCAATCCTTCAGCTCGACAAGACATTTATCAGCTCGTTCCGGTGCATCTATTGGCATTTTTTGTCCAACACCTGTTACCCGGCGGTAAGTTAAGTTGCTTCTGCTTAACATTCGAGTTAACCAATCATTTGATGCTTTGAATGTTTCTTTTGGATTAGGATAAACCTTTTGAAAAAGTGTTGCTGCTTTTCTGCTTATCATTTTTCCAGTTACAGTTTGACGTTTCCCTCTTTCTTCCTTGGACGTACTCTGCCACAACATCTTCAAGGAGGGGAAATCTTGCTTTCATAACCCTTATTCACCTTTTACATCTAGACATCAAGCCCTTTGATTGACAAGCTTTCTCTATTGCTGAACGTTGGTTTTTCCATCGTCGAATGTTCGTTCTATCAACACAACAAGTTTTTAATATTGCTGAAATATTTCCGTCATTTTCATCTAAAGTTTTCAATTTTGTCTTTTTGAAGCTTAACGAATAGCTCTTTCTTCTTTCCATATTGACTAACTGACTAACAAGACCTCAAGAACATTATACATTCAATCCAACTCTTTATTGTTTTTCTTTCAATGAAACTTTCGAACCAAAAATATTGTCAAAAGAAGTTCATGTAACTTTTTATTCTTTTTCATTTCCAATCGAACGTTCGAACGTCAAGAAATATTGTCAAAAGAGAAAAAGTTGCATTACTTCATTCTATGCAAACAATAAATACAAGCAATGGCAAGAGCATTGGGAAACTTACAATAGTGTCACTTTTGTAAGTTTTATTACTGGTCATCATGTATATATCATCATATATATAGACATTTTTTGAATGTCCGGTTCTTTCATTCTTATACCGAGACATCCCATAACTATTGAAACCACTTTTCCGTTACAATCTTTCCATCTTTCACGTATCTCAAACCATAATTGTTCATATTTCTTAATCTTCTTTTGTCGTTTATTGCGTCTGTTCGTTTTGTTTGGACATGCCTTCTCCACTAGCAAAATTGTTATCTTCTGTCCGTCTTCTAAGGTCTGGTCTCCTCGCGGTGCAGTTCGTTCTCATTCGGTGTTCCCAATACAGCTTCTTGCCTTCATTCTCTAACACTTTACTTTTTTCCAATTTTTCGGTGTATCACTTTCTTCTTTCTGTAACCGTTCCTTAATGGCCCATTTGACTGCCGAAATCCTGAGTGTATTGTTGTGTCATTTTACGTATTCTGATCCTGCAAGCTTCTTGCACCCAGACAGGAGATGCTGTATCGTCTCTCGCAGTTCTCCACACAACTTACATTCATCGACATCATTCAGCCCTCTTATCTTCTTTCACGCTCTTGATTCCACCATCTGCTTCTGTAAAGTGAATATTGATGCCGTTTTTCTTGGATCTGTATTGTACTTTAAACATACATAATCTTCCTTCTCATACCTCAATGTAATCTTGCACTACAGTGGTTTCTCTGCTAAACTTCTTTCACGGTTTCTTTTTTGTCCTGAATCTAACTCCTTCTTAAGCTTTTCCACGCCTCCTTTCAATCATCAAATCTTTCTTTACAAATTGTTACGTGTCCTTCGTCAAATGTTGCATCTACAGACACTCTTCTCACTGCTGCTTCCACATCTCTCTTTAATGATGAATGCTCTTTGTTCATTTCATGTTTTCACGCTACTCTAATCCATTTCTCAGTCGATGTTGCCATATAACATGCTACTCTTGCTTTGGTCTCATCATACACGTTTCATGTTCAACATTTCTCTGGTCGATATGTTGCGGCTCTACGATTTCTCCATCTCTGACCTCCAGGCGATTGAGTAGAGATTTGTCTTTCTGAAATCTACCTGCATTGTCCCTTAACGTTTTGGAGCTCATCTGGTTATCACCATAGATTCCATTCCACGCTTCCTCCATTCTTTTCACAAATCCTCTTCCTTTCTTTCTTTCGCGTTCTTCTATTCTAAATAGATTTACCTTCATCTAATTTGTCCATTTTCTGCTGATGTTTGGTACTTTCACGTGTAGTAATCTCCTTCCACTACCTTTAGAGGCACCATTGTTTGGCATTTTGTTCTTAAATCTAGCTGCATTATCTTGGAGATTTTGTTTCGATTCATGAATTTTTACAGGGAATGTTTCGTCCCATTTTCTTTTCAGTCTCAGCAAAAATCTAGTACCTCTAGTTCTCTCTTCATCTGCGACTCAGACTAACCACTTCTTCTCATCATCAGTATATGTTGACATGCGGTGCCCTTTTTAGGCCTCTCCATTTGGAACAGCTCTCTTTCCAACCACGTTTTCTCCCCGTAGTGCTCCTTCTTCGGTATTATCAATGTCATTTTGTTAAAATTGATTTTCATCTTTATCTCCCATAAAACATTTTTTGTAAATATGCACGGGTCACAAGGCAATTGATTTTGGTAGATCGATCGTGGAACCTGGTAGAAGTGGCGACACTTCTACAAGGTTCCGCGATTGGTGACCATTCACGCATATTGGCACGGTACATTTGAGTTGCGAGTATAATTGATCATGTAACCTCCACTAGATAATTTGCCACACAAAGGCTAAAGAGTTTCATCTGCCCATGCAACTGTTTGTGTAGTTTCCACTAGACGGACTGTCTTCCCAGACTAAAGAGCCCTGTCTTCCCTTGTTTTAAGTCAGATATTTTCCTTCTCCAATCCATCTCTTGAAGTTCGGCCTTTTTCCAGTTGAGAAAAGCAGCGGGGTATCTCAATATAGGAATCTTTTTCTTCTTCTTCTTCTTCTTCTTCTTCTTCTAGTGTCTTGGCATCAAATACCATAGTCAAATCATGGTGGTGCTTTCTCTCTCTTCACCTTTTCCTATCTCTTGCAACCTTGCCCAATTGTTTTCCATCTTCAAGACTCAATCTCTCCATCATCCAATTTAGCATCTTCAATCTTTGTCTTCCTCTTGCCCTTTTCTCTACCATTTCAGCCTCCAATATATTCCTCTCTCTCCCTTCTTTTCTTCTCAACTCATGCCCAATAAATCTCCACTGTCTCCCTCTGATAGTGGTCAAAAGTTGCCTTTCTGCTCCCACCTTTTCCAACAGTACTTCATTCGTCAGTTTGTTTGTCCATGATATCCTCATCATCTTTCTCCAGAATGACATTTCTGTAGCCTCGAACTTTTGCTCCATGTTTTTGCTTATTGTCTATGACTTGCATCCATACAGTATCACTGACCAGATGTAGCACTTCAACAAATGCTTTCTAACTCCCAATCCTAAGTTCCTTGCACATGATACATTTGTCAAATCCATAAATGTTTGCTTTGCCTGACCAATTCTACATTTAATATCGATATCAGAACCGCTATTCACTGTCACACTACATACCGGAGCCTGTGCCTTTTAACTGGCAACTATCAGATATGTTTTTCACAATTTATTTTTAAACAAAGTCTCTCACTTTCCTTTGTTACAACATTCAACAACCGCTGTAGATTTCCCTTACTATTTGTGATCAATGCCGTGTCATTTGCATATCGAAAATTAATATAGTTCATTCCTTCCAGATCGACTCCATCGCATATCCTTATTTTTCTTGGGCCTTCTTCACTATTCAGATTAAACAAATCTGGTAATATAACGCATCCCTGTCGTGCTCCCTTTTGCATATCTACCCATTTACCTAACCCACTTTTAATTCTGATATAGGAACAGCCCACGCGTTAATACCTTTGATGATATTTCTCCATTCAGTTTTTTCTCCAGTATCTTTCTCACTATTCACGACAGACTTTCCCTTTCATCTCTTCTACCTACACTTTATCTGCCTCCAATATACCCAAATACTTGTATCTTTCGCCTTCTTTCAGTGATTTTATACTTGTATCATCTGGCATTTTGGTTCCACCTGATTTGATCCTTTTTCCTTTCTTCATTACCAATGTTGAACACTTTTCGATTCCAAATGACATGTCAAGGTCCTAGCTAAATAATTCGACTGTCTGTAAAAGTGCATCAAGTTCTTGTTCACTCTTTCCATACAATTTAAGATCGTCCATGTAAAGTAAGTGATTAATCTTTTCTCTAATTTTTGCAAATTCATACCCAAGCTTTGTCGTTTTTAATACATTAGTTAGGGGAATGACTGTAATGAGCAAAGCAGGTTGTTATTTATACCAGTGCAACTACCAAAAAGGTAATTTTATTTCTACTCAATATGGAATATGAACTAGTAGGTGTTGGATTCATTTGTAAGCCATTTATCAAGCAAAACTTCAAATGAAAAACATTCTATGATTAAGCAAATAAAAAATATGTAAAAAAACTTAAAACCAGTTTTTTAACTTCCGTTCATTTTCCATAACCCTGACCCATTACCCTGAGAATTTGAATGATTTGATACTGTTGCGCGTATATTTACTATGTTTGTTGATTGTAATATCCTCANTACATTAGTTAGGGGAATGACTGTTACAACAACTAAAAGAGGTGATAAGGCATCTCCCTAAAATATATCTCTTTTAATCTTAAACTCTCCTGATCATTCATTACCACATGTCAGCTCAATCCTTCAATCTTTCATTGTCTTTCCTAGGAGATGCACTAAAGTACTGTTTATTCTAATGATATGCAAGCACTCTAAAATCCAGGAATGTGGCACCATAGCGAATAATTTCCTGTAGTCAATCCATTCCATTGCCAAGTTCTAATAATTCAAATAGTCCTTATTCTAACATCTCTGAGTATCATCCTGTCTATGTAAAGCTGATCTGCTGTTCCTCTGCTCTTGCATTTGTATCCCTTTTCGTCCTCAGGCAGAAGCTGGTTCCTTGCCAAAAACGAGTAAATTTGATTAGATAACAATGCTGCTACAAAGAGATAAACATGTGATGGGACGGACGGTAATTACTTGCATTATTCCCCTTTGACTTGTCTTTCTGTAACAGAACAGTTTGGCTCTTTGCCATCCAAGCTGGTGTCTGTCCCTCGAAGCATGCAATAAAACATTTCTCTAAATATGTATTCATTGTTGTAAAGTCTTTTAGCCAGAATCCTTCTGCACCATCTGGTCCAGGCGCCTTCCACTTTGATACTTTTTTAAGAATCTTTTTTATTTTCTCTTCCGTGATATTCACTTCTGTTTGTCTTGATCCAGTATTCATCCTCGTTTTAAAGTCTTCTAACTACTTTGCGTCCTTATTGTGTTCGACCTCTGTACTCCACATGTTTGACCAGAACTACCTTGCTTCATCTCCGTGCAGCACTTCATATTCACCCTGCTCTCCTGCACCGTTCAGTTGCTTATAGAATCCACCTTCGTTGTTCTTGAACTGTCTATTCTTTTGGTATTGCTTGGTTCTTTGGTTAAATCTTGTAATCTTTTCGTTTTTGGCTTTAATTCTTTGTCTCAGCTCTTCATTCATAAATTGCAATCCTTTCTGCTTGAACCTGTACTTTCTCTAGAATGCATTTGAACCGTTCTTCTTAACGGCTTTCTTGAGGTCTTGTACTCTATGCTTTCCAGGTATTTTCTCTATATGTTTTTGAGTCCCCTTCTTGATCATCCCTAGTGCTCCCACAATGACCGGAAGTGTTTTAGTTTTGATGCTCCACATTTTTTGAATTTCTATTTCTAGGTCTTTATATTTGCTTAATTTTTGGAATTCCTTAACTGAAATGTTTTTATCACTTGGCACACTCATGTCAATTAATGTACACATTTTGTTTTCCCTATCTTTTATTATTATGTCAGGACGGTTGGCTTAAATCCTCCGGTCAGTGTTGATCGGTAAGTCCCACAGAATAGTGGCATTTTCTCCTTCCGTGACTGGTAGTGGATGGTGTTCATACCAGTTGGGGTTGGTTTCAATACTAAAGTGTTTGTATATACCCCAGTGAAGATACTGCCCAACACGGTCGTTGCGTTTGACATACTCATTTGGAGCAAGTACAGGACATCTAGACACAAGGTGATATATTGTTTCCTTGTGCTGGTCACAGAACCGGCACTTAGAGTCAGCCCCATTGTTCACTATGTTTGCTTGGTAATTTCGGGTAAAAAAGCTTTGGTCCTGTGCTGAGATGATGACGCCTTCTGTCTCTGCCTTAAGTTCTGCACTCCTCAGCCACTGATGGGTTGCATATTGATCTACATCGGAGAGCATACTGTCCGTGCAGAGCTTTCTGGCTCCAATGATCGGCAAGCTGTTTCTGTGCTTTCCTTTTAGCATTCATTTTGACTTTCCTCACAATTTCTGTGGCTTCACATCCATCTTCATCTTCTATGGTTATTTCTACCCCTAATTCCTTTTCAAATTTTTGGGATTCTTTGTAAACAGAGTGCTGTTTTTTACTCCGTTCATGCCTGCTCACTAGATTTAACATCCAATCATCTTTTGATTCAAGATATTGTTTCATTCCAATTTTCGTGGTTTTATAAGACATTTCAAGTTGTATAAGTCCACGTCCCTCTTCGCATGTAGGCAAATAGAGACGATCAATATCTGCTTTGGGGTGGAGCATACATTTGACGTGAATAGTTTTCTAGTTTTACAGTCCATATGTTTAATGTCAGGAGGGTTCCAGTTTATTATGTTGTAGCTGTATTGTACAACTGGTACAGCAAGGGTG
>RDPX01000061.1:2182614-2193872 GCA_003991215.1 Morbakka virulenta | reverse complement strand
TTTTTCTTGTCTTTTTCTGCCCAGAATGAAGTAGACTTTAAATTAAAACAGACTGTTGTTATCAACTAAATGTATGCTTATGTAGAAAGACAACTGAATACACAAAAGTGACTTTTAAAGCGCAGACGTAAATAATATTGCGTAAAATATACATATTACTGTAGTAAAATATATTGTTTGTGTGCTTGTACTTAAACAGCAGTTCATTCCAAATTGAAAATTCAGTTTTGTACTTAGAAAAATAATAATAGGATTAAGTATTGTTTACTAACTTAAACAGAGTTTGTTTTGCTGAGTATACCAGGATTGGTGACAGAAAAATAATGTGTTTTTGCTTAAAAAGAAATGATACAGCAAGAAAAGAAAAATTAAGCGAAAAATTTATTTCTGGTCGAAAAGGTTTGAAAGGAACGTTGTTGCTTTTTGACAAAAGCAAAAAGCTATTTTTTAATTAGAGGTACGTATTGGTTTGTTCTGTTTCATCTTCATTCTTAATTATATTCATGTTGTGCTTTAAGAAAAACACATTACAACAATTTTATCTCTTTTTAGAAGTATTGAAGACCAAAAACCCACAAACAGAAAACAAAAACAGTAAAATGTCAAATAATGATCTAATTAGAATAACGATTTAGATCAGCATGAGTTAAAGTCGTTGTAATTATTGAAACAAGAAAATTTTACAACTCAATTATAAAAAATGGCTTTAAAATAAGATATTTAAGAAATGACTTTTTCTTTTGTACTTCGCTTTTAAAAAGAAAAGCTTAATTTGCCTTTGGAATAGTTGTGTCTCCAAATTTTGCAATGGAGAAAAACCTATTAACAATAAAATATTCTAGCAAAACATCGAATCGTTTATAATTTATGTTTATGCAACCCAGGAAGAAATGTTAAAAATAAACAGGTTGAATTGTTAGTGTTCGTTTCAATATTTCAGATTTTACTACAAAATATAAAAGATACCATCGTATAGTGACTGCTAATGTGAATTTAACAGTTATCTCTAATCCTAACGATAATAACAGTGGTCACTACCAGTGACCTAGGGTGAAGGAAGTTTTGATAATAAAATCAAATAGAGAGAGCTTGTCTAAGCACATGAGCAGTTCCGTTCAAAACAATTTTCTGTACTTCTTGCAAAGAAGGTTCCCCTGGGATTTGCTTCAATAAGTTATCTGTTCCTTTCTTGATGAGCCCTAGTGCATCCAGAATAACAGGTATTGCCTTTGTTTTTAGATGCCACATCTTTTTCACCTGTATCTCTAAATCCTTATATTTAACAAGCTTTTCAAAAGTCTTAGCAGAGACATTCCTGTCCGAAGGGACACTCATGTCTATCAAGAGGCAAGTGTTCTCTTTCTTGTTCTTGATCGTCTGGGCGGTTTTCTTGTATGGTACTATCCGTTTGTATGGGAAAATCCCACAAAATCGTAATATCCTTAATTTCAGTTACAGGTGCTGGATGATGTTCATATCAGCTGGCTTGCGTTTCAATGGAAAAGTGTTGACAAATTTTCCAATGTAGGTATTCGCCAACTCGATCATGACGGTTTTTATATTCGTCTGGTGTTAGTACCAAGCAGCCAGAGACAAGGTGGTCAATAGTTTCGGTTTTGTCCTAACAGAACCTTGATTGGCACCGTTATGTAAAACATTAGCTTGGTACTTCCTGCTGAAGAGACTCTGATCTTGGGCAGCAAGAATAAAGCCCTCTGTTTCCCCTTTCAGTCCGGAGCTCCTCAGCCACTGATGGATTGCTTCTTTGTCTACATCAGCATTGTTGCTTCGGGCTACGGACTGAATGTGGAGAGGTTTTTCTTGCCACCTAGATTCCAGTCTGTCCAATCAAGTTTTCTTTGCTTTTTGCTTGGTGTTTTTAGCTGCAACTGTTGGGGTTAGTGTGTTATCAATCTCAAGATCAATACCTAATTCTTGGAAAAACTTCTCTGACTCATTAAGGATTGAATGCAATCTTTTGGAAAGTTTATGCCTATTAACGTGTTAAAGCAGTCAATTCCTTATGTTCTAGCTGTCAGGTCCAATCCTGGCCATCAGCATTCATGTTTCTCCAGCTCCTTCTGTTTTTCCACAGTATGAATTATACCATTCGAGCTAAGGGTGTCATTCTCTCCCAAAATGTTGAAATTTGGTATTAAGAGGTATGTTTCTGTATTTTAAGGTTACTTGTTTTTTAAGGTGCCTCTTTGAAAATGAAATTTTTAAATTTATTTCCGGTGGACCATTTGCCATTTCTTATATTACTGCAAAATCCAGGTATACAAAATTTATCCATTTTCTTAATAGTATTGCGTTTACAGTTTACCTGACAAATTTGTTTTTATATTATTTCAAATATGGACCTACAAACTGTTGTTTTTTAAACTTTAATTTCTGTCTTGTCCATTTTCTTCGCTTTTTTTCAACACCTAAATCAGATATTTTCTTGTGATTTTTCACTAAGTTGGCAATGAGGGCAGTACCATCGGAAAATCTAATATTATTATGGTTTTGGCCTCCAAAATCTCTTAGGATCTTTTTGCTTTAGAAATTGGTAAAATATGATAATATCACTGATGGGTAAGCCTAACACGTGTGATATTATCATATTACAGTTTTTGTGATATTATCATATTATATTATATTATATTATATTATATTATATTATATTATATTATATTATATTATATTATATTATATTATATTATATTATATTATATTATATTATATTATATTATATTATATTATATTATATTATATTATATTATATTATATTATATTATATTATATCATATTATATTATATTATATTATATTATATTATATTATATTATATTATATTATATTATATTATATTATATTATATTATATTATATTATATTATATTATATTATTTTATATTATATTATATTATATTATATTATATTATATTATATTATATTATATTATATTATATTATATTATATTATATTATATTATATTATATTATATTATATTATATTATATTATATTATATTATATTATATTATATTATATTATATTATATTATATTATATTATATTATATTATATTATATTATATTATATTATATTATATTATATTATATTATATTATATTATATTATATTATATTATATTATATTATATTATATTATATTATATTATATTATATTATATTATATTATATTATATTATATTATATTATATTATATTATATTATATTATATTATATTATATTATATTATATTATATTATATTATATTATATTATATTATATTATATTATATTATATTATATTATATTATATTATATTATATTATATTATATTATATTATATTATATTATATTATATTATATTATATTATATTATATTATATTATATTATATTATATTATATTATATTATATTATATTATATTATATTATATTATATTATATTATATTATATTATATTATATTATATTATATTATATTATATTATATTATATTATATTATATTATATTATATTATATTATATTATATTATATTATATTATATTATATTATATTATATTATATTATATTATATTATATTATATTATATTATATTATATTATATTATATTATATTATATTATATTATATTATATTATATTATATTATATTATATTATATTATATTATATTATATTATATTATATTATATTATATTATATTATATTATATTATATTATATTATATTATATTATATTATATTATATTATATTATATTATATTATATTATATTATATTATATTATATTATATTATATTATATTATATTATATTATATTATATTATATTATATTATATTATATTATATTATATTATATTATATTATATTATATTATATTATATTATATTATATTATATTATATTATATTATATTATATTATATTATATTATATTATATTATATTATATTATATTATATTATATTATATTATATTATATTATATTATATTATATTATATTATATTATATTATATTATATTATATTATATTATATTATATTATATTATATTATATTATATTATATTATATTATATTATATTATATTATATTATATTATATTATATTATATTATATTATATTATATTATATTATATTATATTATATTATATTATATTATATTATATTATATTATATTATATTATATTATATTATATTATATTATATTATATTATATTATATTATATTATATTATATTATATTATATTATATTATATTATATTATATTATATTATATTATATTATATTATATTATATTATATTATATTATATTATATTATATTATATTATATTATATTATATTATATTATATTATATTATATTATATTATATTATATTATATTATATTATATTATATTATATTATATTATATTATATTATATTATATTATATTATATTATATTATATTATATTATATTATATTATATTATATTATATTATATTATATTATATTATATTATATTATATTATATTATATTATATTATATTATATTATATTATATTATATTATATTATATTATATTATATTATATTATATTATATTATATTATATTATATTATATTATATTATATTATATTATATTATATTATATTATATTATATTATATTATATTATATTATATTATATTATATTATATTATATTATATTATATTATATTATATTATATTATATTATATTATATTATATTATATTATATTATATTATATTATATTATATTATATTATATTATATTATATTATATTATATTATATTATATTATATTATATTATATTATATTATATTATATTATATTATATTATATTATATTATATTATATTATATTATATTATATTATATTATATTATATTATATTATATTATATTATATTATATTATATTATATTATATTATATTATATTATATTATATTATATTATATTATATTATATTATATTATATTATATTATATTATATTATATTATATTATATTATATTATATTATATTATATTATATTATATTATATTATATTATATTATATTATATTATATTATATTATATTATATTATATTATATTATATTATATTATATTATATTATATTATATTATATTATATTATATTATATTATATTATATTATATTATATTATATTATATTATATTATATTATATTATATTATATTATATTATATTATATTATATTATATTATATTATATTATATTATATTATATTATATTATATTATATTATATTATATTATATTATATTATATTATATTATATTATATTATATTATATTATATTATATTATATTATATTATATTATATTATATTATATTATATTATATTATATTATATTATATTATATTATATTATATTATATTATATTATATTATATTATATTATATTATATTATATTATATTATATTATATTATATTATATTATATTATATTATATTATATTATATTATATTATATTATATTATATTATATTATATTATATTATATTATATTATATTATATTATATTATATTATATTATATTATATTATATTATATTATATTATATTATATTATATTATATTATATTATATTATATTATATTATATTATATTATATTATATTATATTATATTATATTATATTATATTATATTATATTATATTATATTATATTATATTATATTATATTATATTATATTATATTATATTATATTATATTATATTATATTATATTATATTATATTATATTATATTATATTATATTATATTATATTATATTATATTATATTATATTATATTATATTATATTATATTATATTATATTATATTATATTATATTATATTATATTATATTATATTATATTATATTATATTATATTATATTATATTATATTATATTATATTATATTATATTATATTATATTATATTATATTATATTATATTATATTATATTATATTATATTATATTATATTATATTATATTATATTATATTATATTATATTATATTATATTATATTATATTATATTATATTATATTATATTATATTATATTATATTATATTATATTATATTATATTATATTATATTATATTATATTATATTATATTATATTATATTATATTATATTATATTATATTATATTATATTATATTATATTATATTATATTATATTATATTATATTATATTATATTATATTATATTATATTATATTATATTATATTATATTATATTATATTATATTATATTATATTATATTATATTATATTATATTATATTATATTATATTATATTATATTATATTATATTATATTATATTATATTATATTATATTATATTATATTATATTATATTATATTATATTATATTATATTATATTATATTATATTATATTATATTATATTATATTATATTATATTATATTATATTATATTATATTATATTATATTATATTATATTATATTATATTATATTATATTATATTATATTATATTATATTATATTATATTATATTATATTATATTATATTATATTATATTATATTATATTATATTATATTATATTATATTATATTATATTATATTATATTATATTATATTATATTATATTATATTATATTATATTATATTATATTATATTATATTATATTATATTATATTATATTATATTATATTATATTATATTATATTATATTATATTATATTATATTATATTATATTATATTATATTATATTATATTATATTATATTATATTATATTATATTATATTATATTATATTATATTATATTATATTATATTATATTATATTATATTATATTATATTATATTATATTATATTATATTATATTATATTATATTATATTATATTATATTATATTATATTATATTATATTATATTATATTATATTATATTATATTATATTATATTATATTATATTATATTATATTATATTATATTATATTATATTATATTATATTATATTATATTATATTATATTATATTATATTATATTATATTATATTATATTATATTATATTATATTATATTATATTATATTATATTATATTATATTATATTATATTATATTATATTATATTATATTATATTATATTATATTATATTATATTATATTATATTATATTATATTATATTATATTATATTATATTATATTATATTATATTATATTATATTATATTATATTATATTATATTATATTATATTATATTATATTATATTATATTATATTATATTATATTATATTATATTATATTATATTATATTATATTATATTATATTATATTATATTATATTATATTATATTATATTATATTATATTATATTATATTATATTATATTATATTATATTATATTATATTATATTATATTATATTATATTATATTATATTATATTATATTATATTATATTATATTATATTATATTATATTATATTATATTATATTATATTATATTATATTATATTATATTATATTATATTATATTATATTATATTATATTATATTATATTATATTATATTATATTATATTATATTATATTATATTATATTATATTATATTATATTATATTATATTATATTATATTATATTATATTATATTATATTATATTATATTATATTATATTATATTATATTATATTATATTATATTATATTATATTATATTATATTATATTATATTATATTATATTATATTATATTATATTATATTATATTATATTATATTATATTATATTATATTATATTATATTATATTATATTATATTATATTATATTATATTATATTATATTATATTATATTATATTATATTATATTATATTATATTATATTATATTATATTATATTATATTATATTATATTATATTATATTATATTATATTATATTATATTATATTATATTATATTATATTATATTATATTATATTATATTATATTATATTATATTATATTATATTATATTATATTATATTATATTATATTATATTATATTATATTATATTATATTATATTATATTATATTATATTATATTATATTATATTATATTATATTATATTATATTATATTATATTATATTATATTATATTATATTATATTATATTATATTATATTATATTATATTATATTATATTATATTATATTATATTATATTATATTATATTATATTATATTATATTATATTATATTATATTATATTATATTATATTATATTATATTATATTATATTATATTATATTATATTATATTATATTATATTATATTATATTATATTATATTATATTATATTATATTATATTATATTATATTATATTATATTATATTATATTATATTATATTATATTATATTATATTATATTATATTATATTATATTATATTATATTATATTATATTATATTATATTATATTATATTATATTATATTATATTATATTATATTATATTATATTATATTATATTATATTATATTATATTATATTATATTATATTATATTNTACTATTACTAATATTGCTACTATTACTACTACTATTACTACTATTACTACTACTACAATTACTACTACTACTACTACTACAATTACTGCTACTACTACTACTACTACTACTACTACTGTTACTACTACTGCTGCAGCTGCTGTTGCTGTTTCTGTTGCTGTTGCTGTTGCTGTTGCTGTTGCTTTTGCTGTTGCTGTTGCTGTTGCTGTTGCTGTTGCTGTTGCTGTTGCTGTTACTGTTGCTGTTGCTGTTGCTGTTGCTCTCGCTGCTGCTACAACTATTACGTTCCATGTACTTGCCGTGTGTTTGAAAAGACGTCCTTCCATTCAAGTCTATCCTCTATGGTTTTTCTGCACATCAGAAGAGTGAAAATCCGTCAATCTGATTATGTTGTTTACCCATTATATTCCTAGGCTTCTGCTTTCCTTCTTTCCATTAATCTTTTCCTATATCAAAACTCTGGGTGTGATACTTCTCCTGATCAACTATCCAAAAATTTGTAATTTTTTTTTCAGCACCATAAGTAACGTGGACCAGATATTTTGTATCTTACAACTCTTATTATTTCAAACGAGATCTTGTTTATCAAGTTTGCTTATATTTTCTTAAAAGTGGATCTTGCATTTGATTTTTTTCCTATATGTCAGATTTGTTCTCTGGCACAGACACTAAAATAATGACACCAGTAATGGACTATCTGTGCCCCCTTTGTGGTAATGAAATAGTTTACCGAAAGGTCTCTTTATTTGAATTCTCACAAGCGAAAATATAGCCACTCAGTATATTAACCTAACTGCCTTTCTAAGAGACGAGTAAAAAAATGACTTATTTTTCTTTTTTAACTTAGATTAAAGTGTACAAACCACAGGAAAATAACCGCTACCACAATCTCACTCTGGATACGATTTGTTTTACTGCTCTCTTAAATCTGCAATTGATAGCAATGTAATCTATCTGGTTTTTAATGATGCCACTCGGTCTCTTCCATATGTATAATCTTCTTGGATGTCATTTGAACCTATGTTTATTGTGACCATGTCATTATTTTTAAACCACTACACCCATTTGCTTCCAGTTTTATTTCTTTCACCAATCCCAGGTTAGTACTATCTTGCCTTTCTATTTTTCACACACCTTTGGATTTAGATCTCCCATCATGATGTCGATTTCGTCTGACTTGCAATGGATTTTTACTTCCTCTAGGGCGTCATAAAAAGCATCAATCTCTTCCTCAGTGCTGCCTGTTATCGGTGCATACACATGAAAGAAATGGTAAAAGGTTGCCCTTGTAGTTTAAAGAGAACAGCTCTGTCACGTACTGCCCAATAACTCATTAAATAAGGTAAGGTAACTTCTGGTACAATAGAAAGAGCCAAACGTTTTAGAAGCAGACTTGACAATAGATTAAATATGAGAATCCCAAGAAAGATCCAGAAAAACTATCAAACCTCATTGATGAAGATTCCTCACGAGGAGATACAAGCTCACTACGGTTAAAATTGGAATGATTTCCTATGAATAATGAAAAGATGTAAGGATTACGTTTTTATTGAATGATATCAGTTACGTTTTGACGGCATTGAAATCAACCAGTCATTTCCTTCCCCAATCTCTGACACCTTGAAAGTTTGATTCTAAAGCTTCCACAAGTTTGACTTGTTCCTGTCTTGTTGCCTTGTTGTCAATGTCAGATTACACTGTAGAGTCATCTGCATTGATGTTGATAAATTGATAAAGGATTCTCTTGATCATCTACAAAAAGTAACATTTATATTAAAAAAACCAAGAAAGGCATTGGTATACTCCTCCAGAATATGAAGTACTGTACAGGTACAGGTCATAACTTTTAAATCCATTGTAAAACTGTTTTTCTTTTATTTGTAGGAAACGAAATGTTGTGGGGAACATTTTAATAATCCTACTAGATACTATATTTTAAATATTTTAAATCTTGATGAAATAATGTTTTCTTTGACAAGATTTTTAAGACGCAGACTTGGTTCTAGGAAGTTCATGTTCGTTGCTCAGTACTAATATATGCTTGATACATTTACCCCTTACACCTTAAACAATATATTCTTTCAACCAGTCGTTTGAATGCTCTGCCCATTTGAACAGTGGTAACAGGGTACATGTGATGAAATAAAATTGCAGACAAAGGGAATGTACATACTGATGGCCTCAGCTCAATTAAAATCATTGAGGACTTCGTTCGGTGTACACTTAGAACATTTAAAATCTGGCTGTACATGTCTGAATGTATGTCTTGCCCATACGTCAACACAATGCTGTTGTAAACTACAGGTAGACGAAGCATTTGGATCGATCTTCAAGGTCGAGTTTAATAATATCCTGTTAAGCGTCGTGTTTTGTCACTCTTGTAAAATATAATCCAAAGATGATTGTCAAATAACCATGAACCTCTAAATTTATATAGAAGTGTAATATCTTTTGAATTTTAATTAATTCTTTAGTAATATCTTTTTAATTTTAATTAATTAATTTTTATGTGTATCAACATATAAACGTATAAATGACTAAGGATAAAAAACTACCTGCCAAGTTATTTGTTGTCCTTAAACCAAGATGGAAAAAGAGAATGAGAGAGAGAGAGTAAGAGAGAGAGAGAGAGAGAGAGAGAGAGAGAGAGAGAGAGAGACAGAGAGACAGACAGACAGACAGAGACAGACACGGAGAGAGAGAGAGAGAGAGAGAGAGAGAGAGAGAGAGAGAGAGAGAATGAGAGAGAG
>RDPX01000061.1:2124413-2142058 GCA_003991215.1 Morbakka virulenta | reverse complement strand
TATGTATGTATGTATGTATGTATGTATTTATTCGCCACTAACAAAAAAATACAAATGTTCAAAGGTAAATGGTAAAAACCTAATACATGATGTTATCCAAAATAGTTAAAAAATAAGACTAAACAGAAACAAAAAAGAACGAAACAAACAGGCGGGACGGTAATCTAGAGAAACGGTGGCAGGGGTAGCATAATACAGATCATGAAGACCTTATTTTAGAATTACATGCAGTGTTAGATAAATAAACAGAAATGTGATGAAATAGACATTATGGTCACTTAAGAAGAGGATGTCAACTAGGGTTGGAGGGATATTCAAGCCTGCAATTAATCAGCGTATCTTAAATTATCAGCGATATTCAAGAGCCCTCTTTCTTTGAAAAGCAACAGAAAATGTATAGTAATTGCCTCTTAAATAAATTGCACTCCTGCTATTAAAAGTGATTAGAACTTAAAGAGAAAAGAAATTGGCAAAAATCGTATACCAAGAAAAAAATAGACAGTAATTGACACGTTGCCTGGTATTAACTCCTTAAACATACGTTAAAGATTTGATTGTACTTATCATAGCAAGAGTATTGTGTCATGCTTCTCTACTTAAAGTTAGATGAAAACACCATTTCTTAGTTTCATATTAAATATTTAAAATTGTGATTTCCTTTTCTATGACTTAGTTGAGTATTCTTTATTTGTGCTGGCTAATAAAATATATTAAAACAATTCCTTTTTGCCTTTTTTGTAATTGAAAGGATTCCTTTCAATTCTTGCAAAGATAAAAATAAGAGATCGTTAGCACTTGTTGGAACTAAGATATCGTCAATGTATCATCAATATTGATAAACAGGTGTTGTGATTCTTCATAGCTTCTGTGTCTTGATGTCTGTTGCTGACTATATGGAATTCAAATTGTCGTAAGAATTTGTTTTCTTTCATAGAGGTCGTTTGATCAACTTGGAAATGACGCACTTGTCTTTAAATTTTGGCTGATGTAATATACATGTTATTGGCAAAGGCAAAGTTAAAACGTTTTAATTTTTTTTCTGAGTACCTATAATTTTTTATCAATATGCGATAGAAACTTATGAATATATATATATATATATATATTTGTGTAATATTGTGTATCGTATCAAAAAGTGCTCAATGCATGTAGCAGAGCAATATAAGATAAGATAAAACATGAAAAATAAGATAAAACACGAAAAGTAAGAAAAATAAGGCAATCACAGTTCTTATTTTTCGTGTTTTATCTTATCTTTATATATATATAAATATATATATACGTGTGTAGATAGATACATATATAATTTATTTTCTTATTGCGTTATTTGTTACTTTTATTTTTGCGTGATTATTACTATTAATAGTTTCATTCCATTCTTGCTAGGAAAATTTATTGATTTTTACATATCTAAATTTAAGCTGTTTAGGACGTAAAAAACAGGACGAAAAAGAAGGATCAATCAAACTTTAACCTTAGCTTTTCTTAAGTGCCTTTGATACTTCAGCAGAAAAACTATACAAAGTCTCCAAGTACCCAATAGATCGTGTCTTGACAAGAAGAAGAAAATCCGGTTTAACAGCTATGCAGAACACCTACCCTACTAAAATAATACCAAGAGAAAAAGCTCAAAGCACCAGGTTCTCTACAATGAAAAAAACGACTAATCGAAAGACATTTCAAGTACATCTGTTTCATAGCATAATATAATTGAAAATTAAACATATGTTAATGAAAAGTATTAATGACGGAATAGCATCTTGTTGGTCTCAAGCATTGATAAAAGATCATCAAAGGACCTCGCATCCAAGATATAGTTCAAATTGCAATCAATCAAAAACGATGATGAGATTTTAAGGCAATATCCTTCAAAGAATAAAATTTGAGAGCAGCATGCTAGACCCATAAACACTCTCTCAGTCACAACTATAAAAAAACCAAGAGTCAATCAAAAGATTGAAGTTTATATTGAAAACCGTTCTCGATGTCTCTCCTCTGTTAATAAGAGCAAAGACTACAGCAAATGTCTTCCACATACAGAGAACAAGTAAAGGCAACATTAGCTGATACTCAGGAGAATTCAGGACTACAGATTTTTAACTACTCAAAAGGAAAATAAATGGTCCTTGCGCCTTCTAGGTCCAAATCTTACTGCTTCTCTTCAATTTTGTCTATCGATACTATCGTAGGAAGTGTTTTAAAGACCTTTTCTTTCTGGCCTAATTCAGTGGTCGCATCCCGTGTGACTCATTTCTCTCCAGGTCGTTATAGTTATGCAGTCGTTGCTACTCTTTGTGGAACTCTTTTGTATCTGATTGCTTTCCTCTGTCATTTGATTTGCAATTCTAAGTCTAAAGTCAACTCTTATCTTCTTCCCCAACTCTTACATCTTGTCTTTACCTGTTTTTGCTTTTTTTTCCAGTTCATACCGAACGTTTTATTTAAGATTGTATATAGAAATGGTAAGAAATGCATCTCTAAGTACTTCTTTCTTTACTAAAATGTTTTTGACAACAGACTTGAAGGAAAACTAGAGATTCCTTTCACTGAAATCACCCCTCTAGTCAAATAAATCATCTTTAATGAGCTTTCTGATGCAGGAAAAAAACTTTCTCAGATTATTATCACAGCAAAAATTTCTCAAAAAATGCTACATTCTTTAAGCATTAGCCAGAAACAGAACTTTTTCTGCATCGACGAGAAAAAATAATAAAAAAATGTGTTCCTTATTTTATGGCAGGCTTTTCAGCCAGTCACATTGTATGGATTGTTATCTAACTAGCTATAAATGATGGCTACAAGAAAACAGAACTTTTTGTCTTAGCACCCTGCAGAGCTAATAAAATGGATTATATCAGAAAAAAGGAAAGAAAATTCATAAAAACTAATGACACCAACATTGAGTTTGAAAACACAAGATCAAACATTTTTAAAGAAACCTTTTTCTTCACTACTTTAATTACCTACAGATGAAACTATATTGATATGCCGCTTTCACCTTGTTCTGTGAACAAGAATCAATTACAAGAAAATCAACCTCTTTGTCTCTATCATATCAATCCCTTTATTTTTCATTTTTGATTGAGTTCTGCTCTTGACTAGTAGTCTTCAGAATTTCTTTACAGATTATCATTTTTTATTCTTTGTCTCAACCAACGCAATCTCGCTTTCTATATCTTTTTTATTTCTTATGCAATATCTTCCTCTGGTTTTTTCTGTATGAGTAGAACACCTAACATCCCTCATTTTGATTCCCTCCAGCTGTTTTACCTCGTTTCCTTTCAAAGTTTTCGTGCTGCATGTCATAGCCGAGGTTATGACACCTGTACAAACCTTTATCTTTCTATTTGATTAGCATATTTCTCTCATATACACTGTAATTTTATCTGTACTACCTTTATCTTATTCCAAACATCTTGTCCTATATCCATTGAATTCCATATTTCTTTTCTTTTTTTCTTGTTCTTATTCTTCTTCTTCTTTCTTCTTCTGCTCAGAAAAATTAAAGAAAAAGTCTTTCTCGTTGTTATTTAAAGCTTTACTAAGAGTACAAGCCTAACAAACAAGTAAGCAAGTAGTTTTCTATACAATATAAGTCAAAAATCATTACCAGCAAGTTATTATTATTTTTTATTATCATTATTACTACAATGAGCACGTTTCACAATGCTAGCAGTAATAAATAAATATGATGTACTGGAGTCTTTACTATTTGTCAAGCTCTGTGTGTGTGTGCGAGCGTCTGTGTCTGTCTGTGTACTAGTCCCAAAATTTTAGATGGCCTTCAGGTCGTGTAAGAAAACAAGAAGAACAACATTTGAATGTAGAACTGGACACTAGAAACAAGAGCCTCAACAACAATTTCAATTATCATAACGTTCATTTCAGGAATGGTTCACGTGCTTGATACCTCTCAATATGTCATTCCGCGCACTCCGTGTATTTGCTAATCTTCTTGAGTTGTATGTTGTAAAAATTTTTGTGACTACTATTTTTGTTAATAATGTTATTCTACAGTTGTTACCACCATTTTATTTTCATCTTGATTTCAGTGGTAATGATTTTCCTGAATTTGGCATTGAGAAGATTTTTAAAAATTTTTAGAGCCGTCCTCAGAACCCTGGTAGAATGTGAAATCACAGATTTCTGCAATTCAGTAAACGCTGTCTCTATTTCAATATCCTCTAGACATTTCTTCATTTTCTTTTCTGTTATTTCTAGCCTTCTTATGATTATTGGTATGCCAGTAACCCTCACATAAAGTATATAAATTTTATTATACATAAAGTATAAGCTATGCAGACAGTTGTGTGCAGGCAAAAATTATTACTTGACAAAGAGAGCCTAGCCAGCCTCGAAAGAGCAAAAGCAACCGTGCCCTAATATATGATATGATATGATATGATTTATGGCTTGAAGGGCAAGGGCAAGGGCAAAAAAAGCAAGCTTGGGTGCAATTGGACTTTGGGTGTTTGTGCATGACCCACAAGTCGTGGCTTGATTCTGAATAATGATATGATACCAAATACGACCTCGGATCAGGCAAGACTACCCGCTGAATTTAAGCATATTAATAAGCGGAGGAAAAGAAACCAATTATTCCCTTAGTAACGGCGAGTGAAGCGGAAATAGCTGAAGCCTGAATCTCCACTGCAGTGCAGTGGTGAAATGTGGTCTTGAGGAAGTCGTTTTCTAGGCTACTCAGTCTGATCCAAGTTGCTTGGAACAGCACATCAGAGAGGGTGACAATCCCGTTTGGGAGCCAGACGGAGTTGCTGACGAAACACTTTCCACGAGTCGGGTTGCTTGAGAATGCAGCCCTAAATGGTCTACTGAAGACAAAGAGTAAAACTCTTTGTCTTCAGTAGAAAATATTTGTTTTTTCCCTCCGTTTTTTACCTCGTAAGTTTCTCTCTTCTCATTGGGCATGAAAAAATCTATGATTTCAACAAAACTTTGTTTCTTTGTCCATCTCAATATATCAGGACGTCGAGGTTTAACTACAGTACTATTATGATGATGGTGATGATAATGATATTTATTGCTATTACTATCATCATTACCCTAATTCACAACCAATCATTGCAATTAAATTCGCAATCGTCAAAACAAGACATTAATCAGCATTAATGCAGAGAAAACTGGAAGGACAAACACAAGAAACATTTCTATATTTTATATAATATCAATGATATATTGATACAAAGATAAATAAAGGGACACATNTTTTTAGAGCCGTCCTCAGAACCCTGGTAGAATGTGAAATCACAGATTTCTGCAATTCAGTAAACGCTGTCTCTATTTCAATATCCTCTAGACATTTCTTCATTTTCTTTTCTGTTATTTCTAGCCTTCTTATGATTATTGGTATGCCAGTAACCCTCACATAAAGTATATAAATTTTATTATACATAAAGTATAAGCTATGCAGACACAGTTGTGTGCAGGCAAAAATTATTACTTGACAAAGAGAGCCTAGCCAGCCTCGAAAGAGCAAAAGCAACCGTGCCCTAATATATGATATGATATGATATGATTTATGGCTTGAAGGGCAAGGGCAAGGGCAAAAAAGGCAAGCTTGGGTGCAATTGGACTTTGGGTGTTTGTGCATGACCCACAAGTCGTGGCTTGATTCTGAATAATGATATGATACCAAATACGACCTCGGATCAGGCAAGACTACCCGCTGAATTTAAGCATATTAATAAGCGGAGGAAAAGAAACCAATTATTCCCTTAGTAACGGCGAGTGAAGCGGAAATAGCTGAAGCCTGAATCTCCACTGCAGTGCAGTGGTGAAATGTGGTCTTGAGGAAGTCGTTTTCTAGGCTACTCAGTCTGATCAAAGTTGCTTGGAACAGCACATCAGAGAGGGTGACAATCCCGTTTGGGAGCCAGACGGAGTTGCTGACGAAACACTTTCCACGAGTCGGGTTGCTTGAGAATGCAGCCCTAAATTTTCTACTGAAGACAAAGAGTAAAACTCTTTGTCTTCAGTAGAAAATATTTGTTTTTTCCCTCCGTTTTTTACCTCGTAAGTTTCTCTCTTCTCATTGGGCATGAAAAAATCTATGATTTCAACAAAACTTTGTTTCTTTGTCCATCTCAATATATCAGGACGTCGAGGTTTAACTACAGTACTATTATGATGATGGTGATGATAATGATATTTATTGCTATTACTATCATCATTACCCTAATTCACAACCAATCATTGCAATTAAATTCGCAATCGTCAAAACAAGACATTAATCAGCATTAATGCAGAGAAAACTGGAAGGACAAACACAAGAAACATTTCTATATTTTATATAATATCAATGATATATTGATACAAAGATAAATAAAGGGACACATTTACGAGGAAAACGTTTAAATTTGATATTAATGATATATTATTCCCACAAAAAAATACAAGGACAAACACAAAAAATACTTCGTATTTCTTAAAATTAATCTATACTTAATTAATATGAGAAAAAATATAAAGAACTATGCAAAGAATACATTAATATCTTACAATGTTTACATGCTACATTTATATGATATATATTAGAAGAAACTTTTATTGAAGGATTTGATTTTTTTATGTTGTATCAAGGCTTTAATAAGATAAGCTCAATGCATGGAGGAAAATAGAAAGAGTCATTTTGTAATAGTTTATCTGTACGTAATTGATCTATGGTAAAGTGGAGGACAAATATAAGAGAAACGTTTATATTTCATATTGTATCTATATCATATTAATATTGATGGTATAAGGAGAAATAAATATTAAAATGATTTTATACTGTACCTATATTAATATACTATATTAATATAGGAAAAATACAAGAACGTATTCAAAAATGATACTGGTTTTCCATATAGTTTTCCATACAGTTTCCATATAGTTTTCCATATAGTTTTCCATATAGTTTCCATATAATTTCCTTTAATGGTGACAATCTATATTCTATATTTTCTATAAATAATTAAGAATGTTCTCTTGGGCTGTAACTGACTTTGGATCAAAGAATAAATATGACAAAAGCAAACAAAGTAAAAAGGCTTGGTCTGATCGGTTAGAAATGCATTGATGTTAGATGATTATTATTGCCACCAATGTTATGGATCAGCAGTCTGTTCCATTGTAGTATGTTATTCAAATTATTAACAAATATTTTCCATGCCTTATCTGTATTTTGACATCTTTTTTTCTGCTGTAGCAGCAATAAAACTGAATTTTATTTACGTTTTTAAACATAGCAAAACAATAGTTGTTGTTGTTGTTTTCTTCAGTCTACAGTAATAGATAATCCTATAAAGTTACGTCATTACATTGAGTAAAAATTATTCACACATTTGGCTTTTTTTCTCTTTTTACGCCTGTTTTCGTTTGAAATATTTCCATAAAATCACGTCAATGCTTTGAAATAAAGTTAGTGTTCATTTATTTTTGTACTGGAATAAGTCAATTCCTCATTCAAGTTAAAATTTCTCAATAAAGCATTTTTGGAAACCAAGATAGATTATTTCATAATTTTTAGTCTATAGTCTATATCTATTTATGAAGTATTTTACATCAAAACAAATAAAAAGGATTTTCAGTCTTTACTAATTTCTGGATAATTTTAAACAATAAAGGTATCTGCAAGATTTTCAGGTATGATTATGAATAACACGATATTTGATTATAGTATATTTACTAACAAATATAAAAATATACAAAGATATGGTTTATTAAATCAAAATGGGAAAAAATTGCAGCATGAATTGTAATACCAATTGTTGTAATAGCAATTCTACTAACACCACAGGTAACAGCAGCATCAGTAGCTTTAATACCAATAGTTATACTGTACTAGCGCACTAGAAATAACGATAATTCTATTTGAGAGGGTAGAAGTGGTAGTAGTAGAAGTAGTAGTAGAAGTAGTACTAGACGTAGTACTAAATGTAGTAGTAATAGTAGTAGTAGAAGCAGTAGTAGTAGTAGCAGTAGTAGTAATAGTAGTAGTAGCAGTAGTAGCAAAAGTAGTAGTAGAAGCAGTAGTAGAAGTAGTAGTAGCAATAGTAGTAGTAATAATAGCAGTAGTAATAGTAGTAGTAGTAGAAGCAGTAGTAGTAGTAGCAATAGTAGTAGTAGCAAAAGTAGTAGTAGAAGTAGTAGTAGTAGTAGTAGCAGTAGTAGTAGTAGTAGTAGTAGTAGTAGTAGTAGCAGTAGTATGGTAGTAGTAGCAGTAGTAGTAATAGTAGTAGTAGTAGTAGTAGTAGTAGACGTAGTAGTAATAGTAGTGATAGTAGTAGTAATAGTAAAAGTAGTAATAGTAGTAGTAGTAGAAGCAGTAGTAGTAGTAGTAGTAGTAGCAATAGTAGTAGTAGCAATAGTAGTAGTAGCAATAGTAGTAGTAGCAAAAGTAGTAGTAGAAGTAGTAGTAGTAATAATAGTAGTAGTAATAGTAGTAGTAATAATAGCAGTAGTAATAGTAGTAGTAGTAATAGAAGCAGTAGTAGTAGTCGTAATAGTAGCAATAGTAGTAGTAGTACAAAAGTAGTAGTAATAGTAGTAGTAGTAGTAGTAGTAGTAATAGTAGTAGTAGAAGTAGTAATACTAGGGGTAGTAGACGTAGTAGTAATAATAGGGGTAATAGACCAGAAGTTCATAACATGTTTTCATAATTTGGTTAAAGTATTTAAGATATATTTTCCAATATAATCCGTCGTAAATTTTTTTTTGTAATAATTTTCTTTATTAAAGATTTTAAAAGAAAATTTGACGTCTTTAATTCTGCCATCTTATGACTTTGAAATAGATACAATGAAATTTAAAATAAAAGGGTTACTCTTAGGAAAAATCTTTGTTAATTCCAAAGATTCATATGTTACATTCAGGATATATATCTTTTGTTGTCATATCTCTTAGATTTTAATGAATATCACACAGAGAGGATTTCCTTTAAGAGAGCTGGACAGCTCTGTAAATATAAACTACCGAAACACAAATTTGCAATTTTTTTCATTAAACTTACACCCTTTACTGATTAATTTTTAATTCCAACAGTAAGAACTTTACTGTATTGAAGTTGAAACAGATATCTACTATTGGATTGATATTTGGTTCACCCACTTTGTCAATAGCTGCTCATTCGAAATCTGCCTAAAGAAAAACAAACGAAATTAATAATTTAATCAATATTAATCAGTTTTCCTAAATAACTGTTTTCTTCTGGGGCAATAATATATATTTTCGTTGGTTAAGTTGGTAGATTATAGATGCTGCATTCATACTCGTATTAATTGTTATATTTGATCGTTTAATACTTACAATAGTGATATTTGGTACAGGTATGTTGCAACAGTAAAACAAATCAATTTATTCTGTGGTATTTGTTCATTCTGTCTTCCTTACTTTCCCTTGTTTTCCATTTGATTTTTTTCTTGTGTTCCCTTCCATCCTGCTTTTACCAATATATTTACTAAAAGTCTTTTATTGCATTCCACATAAGATACCTTATTAAAAAGAAATTCAACAATTATTTTTATCAATTTTCTGCATATTTTTATTGGGCTTACTTTAATACATATATATATTTTATTTAATATATATTATTTAATATATATATTTTTAAATATATATATATTATTTATTATTTATTTAATATATATATTTTTAAATATATATATATATATATATATATATAATTTATTATTTGTATACAGCTGAGGATTGTGAAAGACATGAAACTACTGTAAAGTTAGAGTTTTTCTTACTCGTAGATCTGATTATTTATATACATAATGTATTTTGCTCTGCTACATGCATTGAGCACTTTTTGATACGAATACACAAGATTACACAAATATATATTTGTATACATTTGTAGACGTTCATTACTATATATAATAATATGATTCAGATTTATNATTCTGTCTGCCTTGCTTTTCCTTGATTTCCATTTGATGTTTTTCTTGTGTTCCCGTCCGTCCTTCTTTTACCAATATATTTACTAAAAGTCTTTTATTGCATTCCACATAAGATACCTTATTAAAAAGAAATTCAACAATTATTTTTATCAATTTTCTGCATATTTTTATTGGGCTTACTTTAATACATATATATATTTTATTTAATATATATTATTTAATATATATATTTTTTAATTTATATATATTATTTATTATTTATTTAATATATATATTTTTAAATATATATATATATATTATTTATTATTTGTATACAGCTGAGGATTGTGAAAGACATGAAACTACTGTAAAGTTAGAGTTTTTCTTACTCGTAGATCTGATTATTTATATACATAATGTATTTTGCTCTGCTACATGCATTGAGCACTTTTTGATACGAATACACAAGATTACACAAATATATATTTGTATACATTTGTAGACGTTCATTACTATATATAATAATATGATTCAAATTTATTGCTTCTACTACACATTACAAGTAGATGCTCACGAAACACAGATATACATTAACAAAAAATAACACAATGCTTCACTCTTAATTCAATTTATTCAATTATACTTAACACATTCAAAATCAAACACATTTCACACCAAAACAATACAGTCATAATCAGACAAGTAATTCTTGGTCAGATCAATCTTTATCACGTGGGCAGGGTATATAATATATTAATCGAATTATATTTTTAAACAAATAATATTTTTTGACAACTTTTTTGTTATGATAAGAAATGCAAAGGGACTTCTTGCAAATGATCATTACCTTCTTTACGCTCAATGACAAACAATCAAATGTCTTAAGATAATTGTTACTGATTATTATTGTCATTGATATTATTTTTATTATTATTAGATTATTGTATCGTTGTGCATAAAATTTGCTACTCCTTACTCTTCTTATGAGAAGCTGTCAACTAGTATTGAATACAGTTTTCAAAACTAAAAGATGTGCTTTATTACGTCAAGTCAATTAATTGAGAATTGTTGGTACCTTTTCTAGATAAGAAATGCCTTTTCTGGTACATAAATATAAAAATTGTGAATTGATAAGTAAAGGACTGCTATTCACAATGTTTCTCTGTTTGGTTTTTGGATTTCTGGAAGAAATTTCCAATCCTCACAGGAATTTCAACACCACTGGCTTTTTCGTAATCAGCTGGACCTATCTCTTCTATATTATTAAATTGCTTTATTCCTGATTAGTGAAAGTTATTGCAAATGGAGCCATGGCTAAGTTGTTCGTGCAGTTCCAAATTAATCATCTGATTTTTCCCAATTAGCTCTTCTTTCACTCACACATATGTCATTTCCTAGTAATGGCGTTTTGTTCCTTTTATATGATTGAAACCATATCCAAACATTTAATTTTGACAAGTTTTTTGGATGAATTTATCAACGATAGATTTTGTAGCTACTTTTTACCCTCATGTAAGATCAAAAAAAGTTAATTGAACTTTTTCAAAGTGCGAATTTGTTTACTTAGACCTTACAGGCTATTTTAGGCGTGGGGAAAAAAGTGAAAAAAGCTTTTTTGCAGAGTTATGAACTAATAGTTTTTTCCTTATTTTTGTACTTTTATTTTTTCATTATTTAATAAATCGGTTGTACACTACAAGGAAAAAAGGTATTAATTTTTATCACCAAAAAAGGGGTATATCAAAAAATCAAAATTCAAAAAAGGATTATATCAAAATTGATGATATTACATTTGGGGTAGGTTTCTTTTACAAAAATGTTAAACTTATACGAAAGAAATTAAGAAAATCTATATGATACAGGATAAAATAGTTTGCATATATATTTACATTTTTAAATGTTTTGTTTTACTAACATAACAGGAAAAACAGTAGTAAGATAGATATATGATATTTACAAGCAGACGTTTTTTGTAATTGTATAGATATTTCTAGAGAAAGGCAGAAAAAGATAAAAACTTAAAACGGAAAAACAAAAATGCTTGAGCCTTAGTTTAATGATGTATCATTTCTATTTTATTTTTGTGTACATGTTTTTACATTGGTATCTTTTGCTGTTGTTTTGAAGAATCCAAGTCGCAAACTTCTCTTGCACCTGTTCTCTTAACACACACTTTACTGATTTCCATTTTCAGATATTATTAGAAACTGTTTGCAGAGTACAAATATTTTCTATTTATTTGTTAATTTATTTATTTGTTTTTTATTAATTTGTTTATTTATTTATTTGTTTATCTATTTGTTTATTTGTTTATTAATTTATTTATGTAAATAGAAGTTTGTTTTTTTGCTGTAAATTGTTTAGTGTTCTGAAGGAAAAACGGAGCCAAAATATTTTAAACTCGAAAAACAATTGCCTTTTATGTGATGCTCAAAGTTTTGCGTCAAACTTTTAGTTGCACAAAAATTGTAGTTTGTAGAATTGTAGAATATATAATAAGCTCTGTATGAATCTCTGTCAACATGTTTGATTATTTTTCCTTTTACCCTAAAACTTTGTGCTTTTCTGTTGTATATTTGTCAATTATTTTGGATAGACAAGCGCAAAAAGTATTTCTATTCTACTGTCTTGCTGTTTTCTTCATTGGTTGAATATGCCTTGTTTTTTCTTAATTTAGCGCTTGCGAAATTTTTACAGTGCCTATGAAAAAATTTCATATACATTCTCTAAACATGTTATTTTCAACATATTAATCAGCCATTTCACATGGTTTTTCTATTTATGTTATTTAAGTAAGTGATGGTTTCTGACAAAGTATTTTTTAACCAAAAATCCATGAAAATAATTTTATGTAATTAATGGGATTTTAAATACACAATAAACATTAGGTTTCTATTTATGTTATTTAAGTAAGTGATGGTTTCTGACAAAGTATTTTTTAACCAAAAATCCATGAAAATAATTTTATGTAATTAATGGGATTTTAAATACACAATAAACATTAGGTTTCTATTTATGTTATTTAAGTAAGTGATGGTTTCTGACAAAGTATTTTTTAACCAAAAATCCATGAAAATAATTTTATGTAATTAATGGGATTTTAAATACACAATAAACATTAGGTTTCTATTTATGTTATTTAAGTAAGTGATGGTTTCTGACAAAGTATTTTTTAACCAAAAATCCATGAAAATAATTTTATGTAATTAATGGGATTTTAAATACACAATAAACATTAGGTTTCTATTTATGTTATTTAAGTAAGTGATGGTTTCTGACAAAGTATTTTTTAACCAAAAATCCATGAAAATAATTTTATGTAATTAATGGGATTTTAAATACACAATAAACATTAGGTTTCTATTTATGTTATTTAAGTAAGTGATGGTTTCTGACAAAGTATTTTTTAACCAAAAATCCATGAAAATAATTTTATGTAATTAATGGGATTTTAAATACACAATAAACATTAGGTTTCTATTTATGTTATTTAAGTAAGTGATGGTTTCTGACAAAGTATTTTTTAACCAAAAATCCATGAAAATAATTTTATGTAATTAATGGGATTTTAAATACACAATAAACATTAGGTTTCTATTTATGTTATTTAAGTAAGTGATGGTTTCTGACAAAGTATTTTTTAACCAAAAATCCATGAAAATAATTTTATGTAATTAATGGGATTTTAAATACACAATAAACATTAGGTTCACGTTTATTTTGTCATTTGAATTTCTAGACGATGAAGAGGTTTTTTTCTCCTAGCCTAACAATTTTGAATTAAATACTGCTCTGGAATTCCTAATGGTTGATACAACTAGATTATAATGTCTGGCAAAAGAAACTTTGTTCTTTTAGGGAAAAAAATTTTGATTCTTGCTCACCATTCTGGTTTCAATCCAATGAAACCTTGAAAGATAGAATCAATACAGCTGAACATTATTTAGAGGAAAAGAGACGCATGAGATTGTTTTGTGTGTGCCATGTCTTTGTTGCTTACTAAACTCACATTGTAACAATACATTTATTATAAATGTAAGAGCTCTATCATGTCATGAGTAGTAAGCTTTTTCCGAGCTACGTTTCGAGAGATACTTCTCCCATCGTCAGCCTCATGACATGAAAAAGCTCTTACATCTATGGCTTCCTTTGAGTACATAAAGTTCAGACTTTTCAAGATTATTAAGAAAAAATACATTTGTTATTTATAGCCATTGTTTATATTCTTTATGTATTGTCGATTCACAAACATCGCGGATGTGTATTGAATTTGAAATTTTTAATCCAGCTTTTCAGCCCATGCTGTTCCCAATGTATTGCTTTGTAAACATCACAGAAGAAATTAAACATAAAATAAATAAATCAATATTGATAACAGCCAAAAGAGGAAGAAAATTATCCACTTTATGTCGGGCCATTGTGGTGACGTCAACTCCAATACGAAAGCATGTTTTTCCCATATTGTGTGTTATGAGATCGCTCATGCCAACTCTGAAATAAAACATAATTTTTTATTTTACGTAAGCTCAGGTCTGAATGTTCAAATGAATAACTAGTATGATGCCGATAATCTAATTTTAAAAAACTGAAGGGCTGAAATAGTGTTTGCAACAATTTAAAGAAATGTTCAACAAAGCTGATTAGTACGCGGAGAAGAGACATGAATCTTATAGTATGTCGTTCGGGAAGAAAATTTGATAAATATCAATAAAAAACAAGCGTGACATTTGATATCAATACCACCTGAAGGCATACAACACTGTAATTGGACAATTAACGAAATGCCACATTAAACATTTGTGCAAATAACTACTTTGACTTGAAACATATTTTTAAGCGTTCTTAAAATATTCCTGTGAACATAGAGAAGATTCTTCAAAACAAGAACAAGAATCCTCGCGACTTACCTGTGAAGGGGATTTGGATGGCAGATAAAATGCTTTAAATAGTAGTTATTTGACAAAGAGGAACTACGATTAGATAGAAAAATTGAGGTATATTCTCCTAAGTATGCAGGAGAATAACAAAGTGAGATAGATATAACCACTTGCAAGATGCTCACTGATGAAAACTTTTTTATGGAAAAATAGAATAATGGATCAAATGATAAAGCAAGACAAACAATTTGAAGGAAAGGTTGAGGATATCAGTCATAGATATTCCAGATTGATCTTGTTTAATTAAAAAAAATTTTTAGTTGAGCTGCAATCAACTACAAAGGAAATTTCAAAAAGTCTCTTTGGTATACCGAAGAAACTTCAGGACAGATGAGATTGTAATGAATACTGGGCTTTACACAAAATTGAATATAAGAGTAAATATGTCATAAATATCTAAAATCTAGTAAAACAGTTGACGTAAGTTTCTGAAAATTACCATTTCTTAAATAATTGACGCTTCACATTTATTTTTTATGGTGTTAGCTATCTGTACATATTACAAAAGCCTCTTGGAAATAGTTGTCATCAATTTTGTCTTACAGTGCAAATGTTGTAGGAAAGTAAGCATCAATCCAATCCCTCTATGTTCCCTCTTAGTTCCCTCTAAATGTTCTTGTACACTTTGGTCTGATCAGTCAAGTGATCTGTTGTTTGTATCTTGTCACAATGGCATTGCAGCTCTTCTGTAATATCTCCCTCGCATTTCATCAGTTGGTGTGTGCAGATCCTTGCGTTGTGCTTCCCTGAGAAGACGTGATAGCTTTCTACTCAATGGTTTCCCTAGAGAGGATTTCCTTGCTAGTGATACTAATAGGTTCTGGTGTGATATTGACATTTTAAAACACTGCAAGGAGCGTTCTCTGAAGGCGTTGTTGCTCTCAAGTAGCTGCATACGACTACACATTCCAGAGCAATAGAAGGTTCAAGCTCTATTAAATGAACACCAATGCTTTCTACTCAGTATTGTGTTATTAAATGAGGATTCCTGTTTTGGTATGCTTTTGGTTACTGGTATAAAGCTGATGTTTTGCATGAATTATTTTAAAGTACTGTTGTTTTCGAGCTCTTCGTTTGTGACAAAGATATTTCTAGATTGTTGGCGACTTGTGACCTTTTCATTTTTTTAAGAGGGACGTCTTGCGTCTCTTTGCTGGAAATTAGCAATTAAAATATTTGATGAAAGGTAATTAATAAGTAAATAATCAAAAAGGGTTAAATAAAATTATCTTTCACTTAACAGAAAGTTTTGATTAAAGCTGGTTTTAGTTCTTAAATATAATTGTTCATAAGTAATTAATCATGAAGGAAATTTCTTTTAAATGTTCTTCTGCATACAATAAAAATATATTAGCACTCCACTAGTCATCTAGTTTTCTTCTTACATTTTTTAGATTGAGTGACATGTTGATCATTTCTTTGGGAAAATAGGATAGCTGGATGTCTTCTTTTCATTAAATGGGCAAAATTTACACAATCAAAATATCAGGCACTCTAGAGGTTCCCAAGTTTACATGGTAACTGATTAATATACAGACCGCCATTTCAAGATAAGAATATTAAATGCTGACGATTGAGTCAGTAACTTTTGATAAATTTTCAATAAATACAATTATCTCATACTGTGTCACTCAAAATAATGATACATTAAGAGCTTTACACAAAGGTCATCGTCAGGAAAAAGATCAAGTTAGTAATCAGTGGTGTTATCTTATCAGTAATTTACCAGTAGATAATGCGACACTAAGGCAATTTAACTGTTTCACAACGAAAGAAAAGCTTAATAAACCACCGCAAAAAAAGGTAGAGTTCTTATTAGCCCATATGAAATAAAGCTGTTCTAATACAAGGTTGGACTGTCAAAAAATTTCAATGCCTTTCACTGACTCCTCTGTTCAGCTCATCTTTGTTTAAACTTTGTATATATAGATCTGATGTTCTAATTTCAAATGTATATACTATTTTGACCGTACGGTTTACCTTCATAGCAAACGTACGAGTCGAACAAATTACCCGAGGGTACTTCAACAATTTTGATTTTATTATTGTTTTGAAAATACACAAATTTGCCTTGTGGACTAATTTATTCCTGACCAAAATGATTTACTTAAATTCGAAAATTTATTCTTTTAAGTAAACCAATAATAATCAATTTTCCTTTTTCATACTATTTTATCTTTTTATTGCCAATTTTTAACAAAATTTTATTTGTTACCGTTTTTAATCCATTATTTATTTTGATATTAGGGAAATAAATGAATAATCACGGATCAAACTAAGAAAACCCTTTCCTGGTTTAAAGGTAAGAAATTAATTATGAACTTCAAATAGTTCTCTCTGGATACAGATTTTTATAAAGAGTATGATTTAATGAAATTTCGGGTTAACGAACAATTTGATTGTGAAAGACACCTAATAATCATACTTTTCGTATTTAAACTGGATTTTTTTATATTTGATCAAGGAAGAATAAAGAGACAGGAATAGAAGCATGAGATAACTACATGGGGAAGTTAATGGCAGCCACCCAGATTACGAATCAAACTGGAAAGACGTTGTCAATGATGATGATGATGGTGATGATAATGATGGTGGTGGTGATGATGATGATGATGGTGGTGATGATGGTGATGATGATAATGATGGTAATGATGATAGTAATGATGATGGTGATGATGGTGATTATGATGATGATGATGGTGGTGATGATGGTGATGATGGTAATGATGGTAATGATGATAGTAATGATGATGGTGATGATGGTGATTATGATGATGATGATGGTGGTGATGATGGTGATGATGGTAATGATGGTAATGATGAT
>RDPX01000061.1:2108966-2123787 GCA_003991215.1 Morbakka virulenta | reverse complement strand
ATGATGATGGTAATGATGGTGATTATGATGATGATGATGGTGGTGATGATGGTGATGATGATGATGATGGTAATGATGATGGTGATGATGATGGTGATGATGGTGATTATGATGATGATGATGGTGGTGATGATGGTGATGATGATGGTAATGATGGTGATTATGATGATAGTGATGGAGGTCGTGGTGGTAGTTCCGATGGTGATAATGATGTCAATAACCATGATAAAAGAAAAAAGAAGAAGAAATTGTATACTTGTATATAGAATAAAAAATAACATTATGACTTATTATGACATTATGACTATACTTAAAGAAGATCCATATATTATGACTTATTATGACATTATGACTATACTTAAAGAAGATCCATATATTTTTACTTGAAAAACCAGTATTTTTAAATGTTTGAGTAATAAATCTTTTATAACCAATATTGGGTATCAAAAGCTCTGTTTAATAGATAAGTAAAATTACATTTATGTTAAAAATTATTCTTATGACGATGTTTCTATAAGACACCTGAATATCAGCGTTTACGTAGGATGATGTCTATATTTACGTGGAAATTGGTCCTATTCAATAATTTTTTTATTTGTTGATTTAAAGTGCACGTGTACACTCATTTCCCTCTCAAAATTGTACTATTTTCTGAAGGGAAAAGGAATCATGTGTTCCATCTTCTAAATCAGTCATACCTAATAATAGTATTACATATGACGTCATTGTCATCCCTGCCGGTGTATCGTAAGATAGATCACACTTTTCACTTTCCCAAAAGCACATCGTGGAAAAAGTAAAGAATTGTATTTCATTTTACAATATTATCATTGTAAAAATGATTATTACCATTTACAGCATAAACTCAAAGTGTACAAGAGGTATCTTTCTTAATTTACAATTTCACATTGTTACCGGACGAGCAGCTAGAACACACAAGTTTTCGCTCTTGTAAGAATAAAAAAGCTTCTTTTTTAACATAGTTGTTCAGCACACATTAATTAAAGACAACTCTAAGCAAGGAAATAACATAGCCATTTTTTGAAAAATCATTGGAAGCCTTTCTAATGTTTTTTTCTCTCTTCTCTTTCTTATCTCTATCTTATCTCCATTCTCTAAATCCGTCTAAATTTGTCCTATACTCTACCTCTCTCACTTTATTTTCCGTTTTCTTTTAACAATCTCAATTATCTTGCTATGCTTCAGCTTCACTCCCAACAGTGGTCTTGTTTTTTCCTTTTAATAATATATAGTAGTATTCTTCCCATGGCGAGAGAGAGCCTCGGGGGTCTCTCCTTTCAATCATGTTCTATGCCTGTTAAATAGATCTAACACACCTGTTAAGCTATTTATGACATACCAGGCCTTTATTCACGTTAAAAACATCGACTGGGTTGGGTTTAAAATAATGATTTCTTTTTCAAAAGACATTATCCAGATATAAATTATATATTTATAATATAAAAATATAAATTTCGTTCCATGTTTCATCTGAATTTTTATTTCATGACATATTGTCTTTTTTTAAACACGTTATGTTGAATATTTCAGATGATATGCATATAACCAAGTATTAATGTTCTAACAACATTAATATTTAGGTACGTGATTGTTTAAAAAATATTTCTACCACCATGTTTTTATCAGCAAGTTCTAAAGAAACCTTTTTTTTGTTCCCGTTACAATATTGTTCTACCTTAATACCACAGCTGAAAGTCCTTTATTAATAGTAATTAAATTGCCAGCATTCGCTCTTAGCACTTTAGCACTCAATGCTTTTTGCTGTATTACGCAAATAAATATGTTTTCTTTCGTAAAATGTTTTTTGTCTTCAATAACGAACGTTTCATAACAGTACGTTATTTCAGCAGAAGTATGTTTGGAAATGTGTAAAAAAATTCAGTCTAAAGATTAGCTAAATTTATTTGTGTGTGTGTGTGTTTGTGTGTGTGTGTGTGTGTTTGTGTTAATAAAACCATCAGGCCTCTGCTTATGTTGGTAACATACCAATAAAGATAGAATTTTCAAACCTGAAAGTATATTTGTAACTAAAATTACAGAAAGAAGATTAGGTATTATTTTAGTGTTTAATTATATAACCTTAATGATGGATAAGAGACCCTAAAAATATTTATATCACATTGGAGTTGACAAACCGCTTACAGTTATTTGCCTAATGAGATATGGAATGAACCAACAAATATATATTGAGATGTTACAACAAGATAAGTTTCAGAAAGTAAGCCAAACCAGGAAAAATGCTAAGGAAGCCAGCCTTAAAGAAAAATAATGCATTAATAATGATCTTGGTAATCTTCGTGATAAAGGCAAGGTTACTGATAAAATGTTTAAGGAACTTAGATTGGTAGGTGGTTAACATCCCCAGTTATATGGCGAAAGTACATATTAGCAATATACTTCTACGTTCAGTATTACCTGTGCCATGTTCCTCATATTATGAAATCACATAGAAAAGAACTGACTGGCTCTCAATAATACCAGACTAAAACCCTTATCGAAAACCGTTGCGAGTTTCCAGAATGTCACCTTAGATGAGGGCGAAGTGACCGCCTTATTTGATGTCACTTTTTTATAAACAAGTATGCTTGTAATGGAAATGATTCAGAAGGATGTAGAAAGAAGACTCTTCAGTGGAAAACTTAAATCTCTTCTTCAACAACTTCTTCATACTGGCCCAAATATCATCAAAGACTGTCCTTATGAGTACCCAAGACGGAAATTATCTTCATGTAGGTGATCTAGCTCTGGGTTCTTCATCAACGCTACGCCCAATCAAAGATATGGTTGCCAAGATTGCGAGATTATGCAAAGCTCTTTGGACGTTATAAGGATGACAGTTGTCAGTCAATACAATTTAACAGAGTCATAGTAAATTAAAAGAAATTAACGCACTTCATTCAAATAATTTTCTCTAGAAGTGGAAAATGAATGAAGCTTGATTTTTCTACATCTTTTCAATGAACGCCAAGATAATACAATATACGTTCTAGAATTGCAAATCAACAAATACTGGTTTAGTGCTGAACTCCTATCCTCTCACACCAAAACAATGCTGTGGTATGCTGTGGTAGAAGGTTTTATGTTTTGTGTTTACAAGGCCTTCTTCTGTTAATTTTTATCAATATTCCAATCCATGTCTTCAATCCATGTGTCTCATAACATCTCAAGTGACTAACCTTAAAAAGGACTTGATAAACACTTATCTCTTCTCTCGTCCCAACCTCCTTTTTCTTTCTTTTTTTCCTTTGTTTTCACGAATTTTTGTAAGTTTTTGCCTTGTATGCTTCTTAATCAGGAAAAAAACATATTTTTTCTATAATTATGAAATTTGTCATTAGGTTTATTTAGTTTTGTAAGCAGGATCAGAGGTTTGACATTGCATGCAATAGTTTACAAAAAAAAAGATTAATATCATTAATATAATCATTATTTTTTTAACATTATTTACTAAAAGTATATGCATTGCATTGGATGTGCTCTGAATAATAAGTACTGTTTAAAGAAATTTTTAGCTAATACTTTTTGAAAGCTTCAAAACGTTTTTTTCATTTTTTACCGTGTTTGTCATCGGCCTTTCGTACTAGGCAATATCTTTCAAAATACTTTGATATTTCCTCACAGAAAGTTATTCACTTTATCTTTCCTTGATAACAGCTTTTCAGTATTACTCACCTTTTCAATAGGCAATATATTAGAAAAGATTAATTGAATTCCTAACAGCTACGATAAGCCTTCTCAAAACACTAGTCTTAATAAATTATCTTCTGTTAAGATCTTTGAGAAAAATCCCTTTAAGATAACAACTACCCAATGGTACGTTTTAGTAGGATGAGAGAAAGAAGCCACCCTTAGGAATCCTTTTAAAATGAAATTAATAATAGACTATTGACAACAAAATAAGCCTGTACTAGCTTCTTTTCTGTACTAATGTCTAAAAACACGTCTTCACACTTATAATACAAGAAAAACGCTTCCTACGCTTTTTAGCAGCATAAGTTAAACTGCAAATCAAATCGATCTGCTACAGAGGAAAAGATTGCAATTACCATTATTTACCCATGCTTATTCATACTTATCACTACAAATGTATTTTTTAGTGTTAAGTGATTTTAATTTTATATCTAGTGGTGTTTTGATACCAAGGAGTGACGAGGACACACCTTGAAGTAACAAGCCTACAGATGGGAAACCCCGCTTATCATATGGACAATGTAATAATAAGCGTAGGCGAAAAGCAAGCTCAAAACGCAATCTCTGTCTGCATTTGCCACAAGCGAGTAAATAGAGAATATGGGACATCAAGATCTATTTTCAAAATTAACTTTCCTTATTTTAATTTACTGTACAGGATATTACAATACCTTGCCTCGTTAAATTGGATTAAAGCCTTTTCGTGAAAATTAGGTGCTTTATTGCTAAGTTGTTTCTTATAAACCTAACAATAAATGTACGTCATGGATAAACATATTGATATAATCTGATGCAAGTATAATATTTGAGTACTCCTCATAACAACTACAATTTTAATTCCTCACAAAACTACATTAACTTGTAAATTCTTTGCGGAAATTAGGATTCTGTGGATGACAGTTGTCCGGTTTATTTATCATTTCAAAGTCCAATAGAGCCATGTGCTTCGATTGTATTATCATTATTACTATTATTATTACCACTTTTATTATTACTATTATTATATCTATTTTAACAGTTTAAACACCTCATAACATGTTTACAAACATTTCAATACCAGTGTAGTACTTGATAGCATACAATAAACCAAAAGCGATGAGACAATGAGAAGCAATCCGTATATGATTTCCCAGCAAAAACACAAATTACCTGATGAGGAGGTATGTAAATGTAATGGTAGTGGCAGTAGTAGCATTAGCAGTAGTAATGGAAGTAATACTACTAGTAGTAGTAGTGGTAGTACTAAAAGTAGTACTAGAAGCAGAAGTAGTAATAGTAGTAGTAGTAGTAGTAGTAGTAGTAGTAGTAGTAGTAGTAGTAGTAGTAGTAGTAGAAGAAGAAGCAGTAGTAATAGTAGTAGTAATAGTAGTAGTAATAGTAGTAGTAGTAGTAGAAGTAGTAGTAGTAATAGTAGTAGTAGTAATAGTAGTAGTAGTAGTAGTAGTAGTAGTAGTAGTAGTAGTAGTAATAGAAAAAGTAGTAATGATAGTAACAGTAGTAGTAGTAGTAGTACTAGTAGTAGTCGAAGCATTTGGGGATAGTAGTAAGAGTAGTAGTAGAAGTCGTAGTAGCTGGAGCAACAGAGGTATTGGTGGTGGTAATAGTAGTAGTAGTAGTAGTAGTAGTAGTAGTAGTAGCAATTTCATGTGAACATGACATTTTCAGTATTTCAAAAAGAGAGATAGTCATTGAATTAACATGAATGTCGTGGTTATCTCCTTTTCTCTTCTCTCTCTCCCTCTCTCTCTCTCTCTATCTCTCATCCCTGTTTCACTCTATTCCTCCATTGAAAATGTCCTGAGCCTTTATTGGTTTTTTTTAGTGTTTTAATATAATGTTAGTAGCTATTGCTATAATTCTAAAGAAGGACTACTGTGAGATACTAACTGAGTTTTAAAATAGTTGCAGACCTAAAAGATGCAGAATCCATTCGAGATTCTTAAATCATCTAATGATCCTGAAATTTCTACTTAACATTGACAACTAGTCATCTTATTTCAAAATCAAAGCTTTTCCAACTCTGGTAGTAATAAGGCAGGACGTTGTCGTATGGGCAAAGTGTACCACATAAAGACATAAACCTTAGTGATATCGGTCGTAATTAAAAAAAAAACCATAAGCAATTAATCAAATAAGTAATTAATCAACAATCTTTTCTGTTTCTTTCAATTCTAATGTCTCGATAGAAGGTAAGAGTTATGATTATTCGATTTTCCCTATTTAAATTACTAAAAGCTTTTTATTCTTCACAAAATAAAAAAAATTAAATATTACTATCTATAAAACAGCGTGGGAGACAGTTTGACAAGGTACAAACATAGTAACCTTTTCTAGAGTGTGTGACTTGAGCTAAAGATTAACTCTTTTTTCCATTGGAGTATGTGGATACCGCTAAGGTGATCATAAAACACTTAAAGGCTATTGGAAAAATATTTATTACCAAAGAAAGTCAACTTGAAAACCTTAGTGTTAACGTTGGTGAGAAAAGTTTATGGTAAATTAAACAAAACAAGTTGTTAAATAGTATTTTTATAGTTACGTATTTGCTAACACAACTTTATATCATATCTAAAACGTCATCTTCAAATCTACCATTTTAGTTTCTACTTCGTAGACTAGTGCATTGTGGGTTCCAAGAGAAAGAAATTAGACTCAAAGGGCTGGGGATGGTAGAGAGGTTTTGTTGTTGTTGTTGTTGTTTTGCTTTAGGGGCTTTTTTGACCAGCAAAGTTTAGAAACCTTGTTTTTAGCATTATCTTAACTCTAAGTACAATTTTCTTTTGACTGCACAAGAATAAATGGCAAAATTGTTTCCAATGCATATAAGAACTCATTAATTTAATTTGCTTATAAAATGGCTGTCTTCAAAACTCAGATTCCTGTGCATTCAGTGAATACTAGACAGACTGAATAACAGACTTAAAAAATTATTGCCTTTTTATATATATTTATTATATATATATATTTAAAAATTGCAAGACTAAGCATTGTATGACGGGTAATTTCCAAATAATCCTGTCTAAATTACAATTCAATGTCTTGTGGCTGATATCATGGGATTAAATAACTTTTGTAAATACCTCCATATCTAGAACTTTCTATGCTTGTGAAGGCAGTTCTATTATTGGTTTCTGTCAACGAAAGGAATTTAAAATATGATGTACGTTTTTGAATAAAGATTCCAGCACGATCTTATTACATCAGTTTTGGGAGTGTGGGTAGGTAGGATTAAATCCTCTGAAGCAATTGATCCTCGTTGTCGAAGAGGAGATATCCTTCAGATTTCATGCTTGATCACCTAAGAAGAGTTCTTGTTCCCAAAGAAATCTGGTGAAAATTGTGTTTTGAAGTCAAAGTAATTAATTACAGAAATATTATACATTACATTTTGTTTCTGATAACATTGTTTGTTTGTTGGCGAGTTGGATAAGGGTTTTTTTTGGCTTGGTTAAATTATAGTTGAAAGAATATTTATTGATTTTTGGTTATAAAGCTATAAGATATGATACCCATAGCAAAATTAAAGAAAATATTTTACGTGAATCTCCGAATAACAATAATGAACCGTTATTATTCACTTCTTTCTTCTGACATATCCTGAATTATTCTTTTCAAAATATATTATGTTTAGCAAAGAATTACAAACCGTTTTTACTTGCAAACAAGTTGATTTGGTATTGGTAATAAAGTCTTCTTTATTTTTCTTTGATATTGAAATAAAGAGCATAATATGATAAGGTGAATTATTAATGCTTTAGCACTGATAGCAATCTAAGAGGGGAAGTTTTACATTCTGGAATAAAACTCTTTTTAAGCAATTTCGATTGCAGTCATACATGATGGGAAAATATTACGTATGACAAAAGCAGACCCGATTTCATGACATAAATATACAAGATTTTTTTTATTCAAGGTGTAGAATAAACTGGCTTGATGTCACTAAACGGAATATTGCCACGAAATGAAACTTTAGATTTCTTAACATCTGCAGGTTTAAATTTGTAGTTGACATAAGTGAAACGAGGTCATATTCATCAAAGTCCTAATGGTTATATTTTTACCCAATGCTCTTGTTTTCAGCTGATGATCTTTGAAAAGTACTCAGTTGTCAAATGCATTCGATGGTCAGCTGGTGACCATCAAAACTGGGTTTAAAATTCAACGATAGAAAAGAATTGATTTAAATGAAAAAGTAATAGATTTTATTTATTTATGTACTAATAAAAAAAAATTACACAAACAAAATAGACAATAGATTCTTTTGTAAATTAGCAGCTCTGGTGGAAATCCTTTTTCGTAGACAAGGAGACTGTTACATTCTGTGATTAGTCTCCTCATTAAAGAGAACTACCCCTCCTTTTACTTTCTATTGTACACGGATGGCTGTTAATACGAACTTAACGAGTTTTAAAGCATGAAATGGCCAGCAAGGTGTTAAATGCTTTTAGTAATAATGAACAATATCTAACCGATTTTCATTTAAGTAATGGTCTTAAAATTACGCAACATATGACTTCTTCGTCTAACATGATCGCAATTCAAAAGTACTTAAAGTGATTCGAGCGTCTTTAGAATTTCATTTTTTACCAAGCATATCTTGGTTAAATCGCTGAAAGAAAGAGTGGAGGTCAGATTCGTTTGTAATAAACAGAGGTGAACACAGGTAAGAAGCAAAAATTTTAACGAAGAATTAATAAGTTAACAAATATAGATTTTTCCACAAAAGATTGTATTCTGTAGACAATTTTGGCATTTCCAAGTGTTTTTTATCTTGAGTAGAAAAAATCAAAATCGAAGCAAAGCTAAAAAATTTCGAAAGATGATTCTATAGTAGATTGAATTGTACTCTTATATATTGATATATAAATTTTTAGCTGTTTTTAAAAGTTGGTGAATATTTTCACAGGGTACAAAAACTAAATTTATTTTTAATATTAGCCATTTTGTCAACACGATGAGTAAACAACGAGGATGTTTCCTTGTCAAATATATACTTAGACAACATATTTCCAAAGTTAAAAGGTATTCTGAAAATATAAAGTCTATGATAAAAGTCGGTTAGAAACAGAGTGGTATTTTTAGAGAATACAAAGACCTCAAATAAGCTAAAAATGACTTTGGTTTATGTGTAAATATATAAATGATAGACTGAAGGATATGTTGAGAACTCGATAGGTTTAAACTGAAAATATTGGTTGAAAATAGAAACTAAGATTGATCTGCTGTTTCTTGAAGTAAATACGTAACCCAGAAGATGTCATAATTTAATTCTTAGATATTATCAGTAAATGATGATAAGATATCCATACTTACATATGTGAAGTAAGAAACTGTCTCTTGAAAAAGCATGCATGCATAATTTAAATTAATTCAAATTACATTGTCATTATTAAACCAATCTATGTATAAGCATTTATATATAAACACAGGAAAGAGGGAGAGAGATTACAATGACTTGAAAAAGAGTATTTTTAAGTACACATAAATTATTTTGCATTCGGAAGTTATGAATCAGTGTTTCTGGGTTATCGAGGACTTTTTTAAAAATAGCTGAAATATCTATTTATCTGCAATAAAATTACGAACTAATTTAGATATGCTACTGCACAGTGACCAATTTTACATGCATAGACCTTGCACGTGCTCTCTGTTTAACGTGTTCTAACTTTGGCTTAAACACTTTTATATAAAAATTGTCAGAATCAATTTAGAGAAGTGTTTTCTTATTCACGGATTGCTTGTAGTCTTAAATGACTAGTAGCCAAGGATTTTAGACAAGCAAATATTTTTGCTCTAGACGAAGACGAATTCGTAAAAAGAAATGCAATTTTCTAGTAATTCCCATTTGTGTCGTCTTGAACGATACCATATAATGTATTTTCTGTAATACTTTCTGATTTGATTAAACAGCCTTTGTTATTTCTTTATATTCCCATCCATACTTTATTGTATTCCTATTTTCTTCTTCATCTTTCAGTCCATTTACAGTATTCCTCATTATTTAGTAGCAGTAGTAGTAGTAGTAGTAGTAGCAGCAGTAGTAGTAGTAGTAGTAGTAGTAGTAGTAGTAGAAGTACCAGCAACTGTAGTAGCCGTGGTGGTAATATCAGCAGTAAAAGAAGTAGTAGAACTAGTAGAACTAGTAGAAGTAGTAGAATTAGTAGAAATAGTAGAAGTAGTAGAAATAGTAGAAGTAGTAGAAATAGTAGAAGTAATAGTAGTAATAGTAGAGGTAGCAGAATTGGCGAAATATTTAGATAAATAGCTACTTCTAAGAAATTAGAGAAGTTAAACTTCTTCAACATTTAGTTGTAAAAGTCAGATAATTGAATAAACANACTTTATTGTATTCCTATTTTCTTCTTCATCTTTCAGTCCATTTACAGTATTCCTCATTATTTAGTAGCAGTAGTAGTAGTAGTAGTAGTAGTAGTAGCAGTAGTAGTAGTAGTAGTAGTAGTAGTAGTAGTAGTAGTAATAGTAATAGTAATAGCAGCAGTAGCAATAACAGTAGTAGTAGTAATAGTAATAGTAATAGCAGCAGTAGCAGTAACAGTAGTAGTAGTAGTAGTAGTAGAAGTACCAGCAACTGTAGTAGCCGTGGTGGTAATATCAGCAGTAAAAGAAGTAGTAGAACTAGTAGAAGTAGTAGAAGTAGTAGAATTAGTAGAAATAGTAGAAGTAGTAGAAATAGTAGAAGTAGTAGAAATAGTAGAAGTAATAGTAGTAATAGTAGAGGTAGCAGAATTGGCGAAATATTTAGATAAATAGCTACTTCTAAGAAATTAGAGAAGTTAAACTTCTTCCACATTTAGTTGTAAAAGTCAGATGATTGAATAAACAAGAATTTTCTTATTTTTAATATCTAAAGGAAGTTGATCTGAATATGCGAATTAAATTCCTAATTTTTTTATTTCAAACTGATTGTTTGAACAAAAAAATACTTCATTTTATTTTATATATAATTATAAAGTATAGATTATTCATTTGCATTAAGAAAGAATCACTAACCATAGTTGGATAAACATCTCTTTTTTATCATTTTAACTTAGTAAACGTTTTTCTCATCCTTTCTCTCCTTGAACTATTCTTCTGGTTATTTAGCCTTAACAGCAGAAAGCAACTTTTTGAATCCAGTCATATTGATGTTTCCTCGGATCAGTTCCTATGTTTTTTTAAAACTTTAAAAGTACTAAAAATACTTTTAAAACTCTAAGAGTCAAAACAAAGTTGGTACTTTCTTGCCATTTTTTCAATTTTTATCTCCTCGTGATTTTTTTTTATAATATTTGGCTTTGTTCAGGTAATTTAGTGGTTTTAAAAATAAAACATATCTTTCCTTTCTTGTCTTTGATAATGGTATCTGGTTAGCTGACAGTTATTGCTTTTGTAGATCTGTATACTTCCAATTTTCAATTTATGGTGACTCGTTCATTATCTATAAGATCTCTGTCTTGATCTAACACCATGCCATATTTTTAATGTTCTAGTATTTCAATTAATGTAATTTTTCTGTGACATAATAGCTGTGAAAATAACCTGTCTCTTCAATCTCTGGCAGCCAAATATGATATGGTCTATACTTTTGAATTATACAATTAATTTATACTTACGAATTCGAATTAATTTACAAATCGAACATTAGATTTGATTAAGCTTTGAAATTTTTAAAGGTGGCGTGCCTTTTTTTAAGCTTTTATTTTCTACAACATTAAAATTCCCTCCGATTCAGCATTTAACCCCAAACCTATCTATGTAAATATACGACAGCTTGTCTGTTTTTTGATATTCTACATGAACGTCTTTAAATTTGGCTAGTTATTTCTCTTAATACTTTAATTCTACGCTTGGATCTGAACGTATTGTTAGACTCAGTTTTCTAATCTAATTACTGAAATATTTAGGACTACATTTATTTTTCGTTGCCTTGGTTTTAACAACCTGTTTCTTTCTTTGGTATCAAATTCAGCCAGAAAATTTAAGATTACAAGATTATCTTGGTCCCTTTCCTAGCTGGAATCCCTAACTTTCNAAATAAAACATATCTTTCCTTTCTTGTCTTTGATAATGGTATCTGGTTAGCTGACAGTTATTGATTTTGTAGATCTGTATACTTCCAATTTTCAATTTATGGTGACTCGTTCATTATCTATAAGATCTCTGTCTTGATCTAACACCATGCCATATTTTTAATGTTCTAGTATTTCAATTAATGTAATTTTTCTGTGACATAATAGCTGTGAAAATAACCAGTCTCTCTAATCTCTGGCAGCCAAATATGATATGGTCTATACTTTTGAATTATACAATTAATTTATACTTACGAATTCGAATTAATTTACAAATCGAACATTAGATTTGATTAAGCTTTGAAATTTTTAAAGGTGGCGTGCCTTTTTTTAAGCTTTTATTTTCTACAACATTAAAATTCCCTCCGATTCAGCATTTAACCCCAAACCTATCTATGTAAATATACGACAGCTTGTCTGTTTTTTGATATTCTACATGAACGTCTTTAAATTTGGCTAGTTATTTCTCTTAATACTTTAATTCTACGCTTGGATCTGAACGTATTGTTAGACTCAGTTTTCTAATCTAATTACTGAAATATTTAGGACTACATTTATTTTTCGTTGCCTTGGTTTTAACAACCTGTTTCTTTCTTTGGTATCAAATTCAGCCAGAAAATTTAAGATTACAAGATTATCTTGGTCCCTTTCCTAGCTGGAATCCCTAACTTTCCTGATTATTTTGTCATTTCTAAGCAAACAAGCTTTCAGTTCAATGCCCCAACAAAAGCGATCGATTTCAAACTTTGGCAAGTTTGCTGATTACATATTCTAACACTCCAACAATAATATGTACCACTATAACATGGTAAACCTCGCATTTACATACTTTCAGAGTTTCCTACTTTACATCATTATAAAGTTCTTTTCTTGTTTCATTTTTCTCTTCTATACCTATATCTAATGGACAAATATTTTCTTGTGAGTCGTTTTCTTTCTGTCTTTCTCCTAATCAGCACTTTCTCTGGTCTATTGGTTTCTACCTCGGTGTCTGTTTGTCTTTGAAAACACACCACAAAAGTGTCACATGCTCCCTTTTCATGACTTTTATCTCCTTTTTTACTTGGTGATTATATCACTTTCTGTCATACTTAAACCCACATTTTTTACAAAGTCTCCGTGTACTTTATCGAGTGGAAAGTTCTTGTGTTTCCTTTAGGCCAACTGTGTCGACCAGGACACAATGTGACACTTCATCCCGTTTCTTTTCTCACACAACACCAACGTAACGGAGATGTATCGATCCTATCCACATTGACTTTAAACCACTTTATTCTCAGAGCTTAACCTCATTCTACCATTATTAAACATTTTGTATTATTGGATTTTAGAAACAAAAGTAAAAGCTCTCGAAACCAAAAGAGATGATTCTGTACTTGGAAACAAAACCTGGAAGCAACGCAGAAATTGGATGGTATAAATAAGATTCGCACACTCATTGACACACTCAAACTAAACCACTTAAATTCAACATAAGTAAATATCTGTGAATAACAGTCAATTAAGATCTTTGGGTTCCCTTGTGACGTTCACGTTGACGATATGAACTTATTCCTTCTTCTCCTCCTTTCGGCCTTTTCCAACAGGTCAGGACTGTCGGTCGCTCGGCTCAGTCTCCTTCACTTCCTCCAGTCTTTGGTGTCCTCGGTCGTGCTTTAACTTTCTCCATATCCCTCTTGATGACATACCTTCACCGCAGCTTTTGCCTTCCTTTACTCCTCTTGCCCTCTACCTGGCTGTAGAATGCCTTTTTACAGCCATCTCTTCCCCCATTCGGTATGCACTTTCTTGGATATCAACAAAACCCAGTAGTACCTTATGGTCTCGAAACGTCCTGGAGTCATCATTCGCTTCACAATGAACTCTACGTTTAACGAACTGTAATACAACGTATTTGCTAGTAAAACGCACAGAATTTTTTCCCTAACTGTCCTGATTTTTAACTCTATTCCAACAATAAGAAATTTCTTATAAAACGAATTTGGAAAATAACTTCGTTGTATCAGAGTTTCACCTTCATTTACTCCATTTCCTACAATCCCAATCAGTCTTCACACTCTTTCATTTTCAACCAAGTAAAACTTATTTTGTCAAACTACAGGTTTACCCATTATTTCAAAAATATCTATTTTTTTTGTAACCTTAAGCATAATAATGCAAATGTCCTCTTACTGTGAGATTTTACAATGTATCTAAAAAGTAAAAATGAGATCAAGGGTGTTCAATTTATTAAGATTATTTTTTGTTTTGATAAAATCAATAACAAGGGCAGGTAACACATGAACCGAAGGATCTATCTTCTAATCTTATTATTCCTGTAACACTCACTGATGATGTTAAACGTTCCAAGTTATATACTCACAAATACTAAAAAAGATAATAGTAATAATATTCGTATTAATTTTATTGTATGTCTTTTTCTCAAGATAGATCTTGTTTTCTGGTCTAATTGCTACGATAGCGGACTTGCCATATTTTTACTTCTTTATTATTGTTTTTATTTATTATTTTATCACTATTATCCTCATTATTATTTGTTTTTTACACATTAAATTACTTACTGCACCTTTATAGTTCTCTTTCAAACAAACTGTAACAATAAAATAACTTAAAAAGTTGAATTAAAGCCGACCTTAAAAAGAAGCTGCTTTTTTCTGAAATAAAAATAAACCTTAGCTTCTATTTAAGAAAATACGGTACCTGCTGTTTTAGCTACAATAATCCTAAAATTTCCCTGACTCATGGGCTGTAAAAATGGAAGTATTGGATGCAGATAGACAGATAGATGGATGGATAGATAGATGGATAGATAGATAGATAGATAGATAGATAGATAGATAGATAGATAGATAGATAAATAGATAGATAGATAGATAGATAGATGGATAGATAGATAGATAGATGGATAGATACATAGGTAGATAGATAGATAGATAGATAGATAGATAGATAGATAGATAGATAGATAGATAGATAGATAGATAGATGGATAGATGAATAGGTGGATGGATAAATGGATAGATAGATAGATAGATAGATAG
>RDPX01000061.1:2091941-2108140 GCA_003991215.1 Morbakka virulenta | reverse complement strand
ATAAATAGGTGGATGGAAAAATGGATAGATTGGTGGATGGTAGATTAATAAGTGGATATGTTAAAAGCTAGACGGAGACATTTTATATTTTATCTTCCCAGTACAGTAAAATTGTGATGGAGCATTGATGTTAAGGATTTGTGACAACTACTGCCTTATAAATGATTGAAATCTAAAAATACCTGATGATCAGCATCATACAAATAGGATTTAAAAAGATCTTTGCAACAGTAGCTAGAACACTGCATCTTTAATACCTTTGCTGATTTCCTCATACAGTACTCACTCGTTTGTCTTCCTTAGTTTATCTGGTCAATTTTCTTGGGAGATATTTTGGATTATCAACGTTTTCATCAATCCAATGTTTGCTGAAGAAATGTCAAAATTAATTGAAACGGGACTAATTTAGCTTTGTAACATAAACAGACAGCAGGTCCTGTGGCATACTTGATTAAAATTTCATAAGGACTCTAAATATTTCAAACAAAGTTAAACCAAAATTGTTGTTTCATTTTTATATTTATGTTAAATCTTCACATTTCCATATACCTAGTGGGGTGTGTGTGTGGGTGTGTGTGTGTGTGTGTGTGTAAGCTGCTGGAGACCAAGTGAGTAGGATGCACCGGGAATATCTCTCCCAACTACAGGGGCGTCGAAGACGCACATTTCCTGGTTGGATTTTTTAAAAAATTTCTCCAAATCGACGACGAAAAGATTCAAAATCATATTAACGACGAGATCGATTTCTTCAATGGTACGGAAGAACAGCTTGAATCGAAGGCTATTCGTTACTAACTAGTCAGAAAAACCTGGCTAATCAGCATCCAGGCATCACCACGTGGAGGTTGCCTTCATGGACGCCCTCCTAGTGGTATTATGCCTTGGATGGTTTTTAACTATTAAAGAAAAAAAATTTAAAATACCCAACTGAGTTGGTATACCGACGTCCCGTAACTTAATGTATTGCCAAAGGTTATTCTATCAACATTGGCTTGCCACAAAAAAATTGGCGTCTGAAAAATAAGAAATTTTACACAAACCACAATCAATGATTATTTTTCTTAACATTTTGACCATCTTCTTTTCCGTCTGTATCATTTTCTTATATTTTTCTTCTTAATTTGAAGGACGTTATGACAACCCGAAGAGAGTTTTCTTCTTAATTTTTCCGTAGCTTTAAAAAGATATTGGAAATTCATTTTTTCAGGTATTTCACCCAAAACAAAGCTTTGAAACCACTTCCAGTGCAAAGGGTAACGATTCTGATTTTAATTTTTTTTCTTTGTAATATTTAATCTTTTTAATTTATTAATTTCTACCCTCTCTATTGTTCTATCCATCGCTAGTGTTGTTTTTACTTTTCACCTCTCCCTAATCGATCTTCGAAAACGTATACAATTTCAGTAGTGAGCCTCTTACACCGGAGAGATAAAGAGGGTACTGTACGTTAAGGGGCATGATCAGGTTTCAAACCGCAAACCTCTTGTAAAGTAATATATTGATTTCACCACCCAGCCAATACTGTATTTAATTAATAGACTTTTTGGGATTATTCTTACCCTTTCCGAAGAAGTCCTGTTCCAAACCGACCGGATGGTTCAGGACGAATTGTACTGAAAAATAAATCTTTCCCTCCCAGTTAAATCTTTCCCTCCCAGTTCCCTCCCATCTTTCCCTCCCAGTTTATTGTTATTTTCACTTTTTACAGGTTTCTTTTAGTTTGAACTAGAAGTTAAAAATCGTAATAAATGCGCAATGGTTGTTTAAGACTTGGTAATGTTGCCTGAGGTCATGCTCATATCACTGTAAATTTGAAACATTCATGAAGAAGGGAAAAAAGAACAGTGTTTACGGTGAAATAGCATGATCGAATGTTAAAGTGCATCCGTGAGTTGGAAATGAAATACCTAAAGTCAGATTAGTAAGCACTCTTTTTTCTCGCGGGCAATTATAAACCAAGCCAAGACTAACAAAGACTGATAAACTATCAAAGTATGCCTACAAACACGTGAGTCATGCCAAAAGTACGATAAAATGTTGAATCTTAGTCTAACTTGAATTACAAACATTTGCTAAGAAATGCATGGTAAGTGAACAATATTTGTTTTTTGGTCCTACATTTTTAGGATTAAATTGTTCCAATGGATCAATTTTGTTTTCCTGTTGGTGTAAAAACGGGTATCAAAATGTGAGAATTTTACTACATTACCCCTTGTTCTCTTCAAATATATACTTAACAAAATGCGCCTTGAGTTCATTTGCTATATCTTTTAAGCAAATACAGTATTTAAAGGGGGGGAAGCAAACGACAGCAACAATAATAACAATAATAATCAAGCATATCACGAATCTTTATTTCTTTGGAACTTGTTGGGAAAATTTCATGGAAGTTTTGACAAGGCTAAAGATACCTCAGAAGGAAAGTAACATACTTCAAAATTCTATGATCTAATTATGTGTATTATAATTGGAAAGATGATGTGATCTTGTGATGATTCGATAATTAATAATGCGATAGAAGATACTGATGGAACTAACAAAATTAATACTTTCGTACAATGTAGAGCGTTGTGTAAGGAGAACTTCATCAACAACACTCAAATCGCCAGTGCAATCATCTGCCACTAATAAAAAACTTTAAAACATTTCTTCTACCATTAAAACCAAAGGTTAAGGAAAAGCTCAGGAGTCGTGTTGTGCATAAGATTACATGTGCAGGGTATGTCGGTCAACAAGACGACATTTGAAAACACGACGTAATGAGTATAAGAGCCAATGAAATAAAGCTGTAACAATTCATTTTGATACCTGTATAAAATCGATGATGCAAATTTCCAATATAAAAATTCTCACAAAAATCCAGAAGCATTGAACACCTGATGACCCTCGAAACCTTGTATTTTTTCACAGTGGACCTGAGGTGAATACAAAACATGAGTATTGAAGCAGGGAACTAGCGATTAAATTTTGAAATTCGGCCCTGTTTCCATATCAGACATGGTAATACCGATCAAGACTTTATCGTAATATAAAGTTATGCTTTTGGTAAAATACTTTCGCGTGTCATCCGTGCATGGACCGTTTGATCTACAAGAACTCTTCTAGCAGATAATAAGGACACAAAAAATATAGATATACAGATATACTTGGGCTCTATAATCTTTGTGCATCTTAAAGTTTTAACTGATGATAGGAAAAAGCCGAAAATATGTTTCTAAACAAATAATAATCATTACCTTGCTGTTCTTTGCTGTTTATCTACTTCTTTGGACCCCTATTTTTCTAGTGTTTTTTCAGAGGGTATTAAATTTTTAGCTATAAATGTAATTTTCTCTTTGTATCATGTGTCTTCCATTTATTGGTTTTCTTCAACTTGAGAGTGACTTTTTCTCAACCTCGATATCCGCTATATTCCTGAATTTGCCGATTTTAATCATTTCTTTTGTTTGATTCTCGATCACGCTTTTTCACTCTGGAGTTTCTTTGTCTCCCAGACTTACCTCCTAATCTCTTCTGTTGCTTTGATTGAAAGTGGGTTTTTTTAACACGTAGCGTCTTCTTTTTTAGCTCTATTGTAAACCTCACTGTGTTTTTATTGAAGAGTTAACTTCTTTTTCACTCATCCCTTTATTTCTTAAAACTTCCACCTCTCTGTTATGTTATTCCTATTTATCCATTATGCCTCTCTTTTATCTTGGAAATATCATTTATTCACAAATGTTATCTCTGTCCTTTGTTCGTTCCAATTTTATTTGATTGTTAAGTATTTTCTAACATTTAAACAAAAATTAAGAGGACAAATACATTTTTGCATTTTTCATCTTTACCTGCAATTTTATTAAATTGCTGTTTTTATGCTTCTTGTTTGCTTAACATGGTTATTTTCTGTGGCTATGGAATACATCAATTATTTTATTGATGTAAAACCCAGTGATTCCTGTACGTTATCATCCCTCTCATAGTTTTGTTGCCTTGTCTAATTGGTTTTTTAGTTATCTTGTCTATGTTAATCCTTAAAGGTTTTTCCCTAATTTTCTTAATTTTCGCTTTCTATTTTCATGTTAATGTTTTCTTTAAATGTTTGGTACATTGTGCTTTTTCCATTCTCTGCTTGTTTGGATGGAATATTTTAATCAGATTGTGTTTGTACGTCTTTGTAGGGCATGTATTTGCTTGTTTAGTTTTTTAGCATTAAAAATAGAGGATATTGATTACTTACACAACTATTTGATTGGCTCCGAAAGTAAGAATCCATACCAGAAGACAAGCAGATGGATATTTGATACCAACAAACAAACAAAAAGAAAACATCCTTGGATATAACAACCACAGAATTTGAAATTGGAATAAAATGTATGAAAGGACTTCAAACCAAACCAGGAGAAATAGAAAATAAGCGTTTATTGATGAAATGCAGTTTAGAATTCCGCCAGGAAAGACGACGAATGACGAAATTTTCATCACGATGCGAAGAATACAGAAAACATTTATAATAGCTACAAGACAACTGGACAGTTAACCTCCTACAACATCAACCTTTTCGACACAAGAATGGAGCTTTACCCGATTCCTGTCTTGAGCCCATTCCTATTTGTGAGGAAGATAGACACTTTCAGAACTATAGTAAGACAGTGTTCCAGAAGAACAACTTTTTCTAAATGGTTTAACCATCGCAGCAGAAAGCAAAGAAGAGCTTTAAGGGAAGACAAACCTTTCCCAGCAGAAGAAGAGGTAAAAAGACTGAAGGTTAACACGAAAGAAAAGGAAGCTCGTGGCATCCTGTTAAGAAAGAAGGGATAATGTTAAGACTCTTTGTGAAAAGACATAATTTGTCCTTCCCTCTAAAAGAATGTGCTTATTAAAGCAATATCTTCTATAAAAACCCATGAAATTTGATTTGTAATTTTTTAGTAAATGTTCTGCAGAGTTGGCTGTTTTCATTCCCAGTGCTCTATCGAGACACGATTCACCAAGTACTGGATAATTCTACAGCAAAAATGGCAAAGGTTCGTCACGCCTTCTACGTTAAAACTTTTCTTTCTTATGAAGACTACCACATAACTTCTTTTGTGAGACTGCTATTCTTTTCTACTGTGATGTTACCAGCTTTATATCTAACATAATTCATTGCCTTTTGCATAAAACTCCATTGCTAATTGATCTTTTATAACTCTCCTGGTGAAAAATAAGAGACTGATCAGGAAGCCACAGAGGACCGAGGATTTATTGTGCTTTGGTTTACATGAATCTTTTCAACGTAGTGGTGTAAGACCAGTGCATGGTGTTTTAATTAAATAGAAAAAAATACTTTTTGCTTGTATCAACTGGGGGGATGAGACAGCACGCGGGGGAATTGATTGGAGATATTGAAAGTTGAAATGTGGCTTATTGTTCTGATTTGTCCCTGGTTGGACCACAAGGATACAATAGTGTTGTTGGTTTTGGGACGAGAATAGATCAGGACTTTCATGGTGTTAACTATCTGATGGTAGGGTCGTTGTGGGGGTTGTGCTGGTTTGGTTAAAAAGAAGGTTGCATCGTTCTTTCCATAGTATTAACTTGATACAGTTTACTATAAGCCTGTTTGCCTTTTCTTTCATTGTTGTGCTTCCTCTTATTCAAACAAAACCCTAGGTCTTGTATGAAAAGAAATATAGTAAAAAAAACTATTTAAGTTATATAAAAAGCTAGTATGTGTTCCTACAGTGAAATGGCGAGAAAATGTCAAAACAATTAGAGTAGATCACCATAAACTAATTACTGAAAAATAAAATGAACAAACAATGATTCTTAATATAAAATCACAAAGAAAGGTGACCCAAATATCTCCTCATTCCTACATAGCACAATTAAAGTTAAGGTATGATTTTCATATTGTTATTGTATATACATCGGTTAAAAAACAGTTTTGTCAAAGAAAGAATTTTTTACAATATTTACCGACAAATATTTTATTTAAAAATATCAAGACTTTCGTATTTTGAAGCACAAAGAATTTCCTAAGCAATATTATCGTTTTAGAACTGTTATTAAAAATTAAAATCAAATTTATTACAAAAAATTTGGAACGTTATAACCAAAAGAAACTGATGCCAGCTTTCAGCGTCAGCTGTTTTTCTTTGATTCTATTACACTTTCCTTTTGAAAATAGAAACCTCTAATTTCATTCTCTCTGGTGCTTAATTTCAAATGAATAATTTTCATTGTAATTCTAATAATTGTTTAACAAAATAATAACACAGATTGCAAAACGGAACTTGGAAACATTTACAATTTATCAAAGTGTAGACCATGCTGCGTGGGTTACAATATACTTTCATTAATATGTTTTATTCTTGACTGGGAAAAAGGAATGTTAATCGCAGATGTAACTCTATCCACTTTGCTATATTTCCTTTTGAAATTAGAAATATATGAATATAGATTGATAGCTAGCTACCTAGATAGATAGATAGATAGATAGATAGATAGATAGATAGATAGATAGATTGATTGATTGATTGATAACTAGCTAGCTAGCTAGATGGATGGATAGATAGATAGATAGATAGATAGATAGATAGATAGATAGATAGATAGATAGATGGATAGATAGATGGNTATATAGATATATAGATATATAGATATATAGATATATAGATATATAGATATATAGATATATAGATATATAGATATATAGATATATAGATATATAGATATATAGATATATAGATATATAGATATATAGATATATAGATATATAGATATATAGATATATAGATATATAGATATATAGATATATAGATATATAGATATATAGATATATAGATATATAGATATATAGATATATAGATATATAGATATATAGATATATAGATATATAGATATATAGATATATAGATATATAGATATATAGATATATAGATATATAGATATATAGATATATAGATATATAGATATATAGATATATAGATATATAGATATATAGATATATAGATATATAGATATATAGATATATAGATATATAGATATATAGATATATAGATATATAGATATATAGATATATAGATATATAGATATATAGATATATAGATATATAGATATATAGATATATAGATATATAGATATATAGATATATAGATATATAGATATATAGATATATAGATATATAGATATATAGATATATAGATATATAGATATATAGATATATAGATATATAGATATATAGATATATAGATATATAGATATATAGATATATAGATATATAGATATATAGATATATAGATATATAGATATATAGATATATAGATATATAGATATATAGATATATAGATATATAGATATATAGATATATAGATATATAGATATATAGATATATAGATATATAGATATATAGATATATAGATATATAGATATATAGATATATAGATATATAGATATATAGATATATAGATATATAGTTATATAGATATATAGATATATAGATATATAGATATATAGATATATAGATATATAGATATATAGATATATAGATATATAGATATATAGATAGATAGATAGATAGATAGATAGATAGATGGATAGATAGATAGATGGATAGATAGATAGATAGATAGATAGATAGATAGATAGATAGATAGATAGATACATATATACATACATACAACATGTCATCTTATCATCTCAGAATGTATTTATCTTCAGAGGTGGCGTTCATAGGATATAAAGTCTATTTATAGAAGTAATATACAAAAACCGTTTGAATGATGCTTGAAATGAATAATAAATAGAATATGAAGACAATTTGATTGACGTTTGCCTGTATGACGTTTCATTGACTTTTATTTCTTTTTTAAGCTAGTCAACTTGTTTCCTTATTCTATCTTCAGATATATTTATCATGAAATCGACTTGTATAGTTTTTGTTTGTCTGATTTGTCGTTCTGGTAAATTTTCAACGACCTCTCCCTTTCCTTTAAACATGGTAATTTACCAGGATTTGCTCGATTTAATTCTCCAGGTTTTTCCTTCCTGTTACTTATACGAATTTATTGATCCAATGATCCATTATGTCTCATCCATGAATTAAATAAGAATACAGCCAGCATTATTTTTCAACTCCACCTTGTTTTTCCCAGCCCTAAAAAAAGCACAAAAATTACAACAATTTCTTCATCAAAAATTTTACAAATGAAAAAATATAAAATTTATATGATAGAGATTCGCAGAAAAACATTTTCACCCATGGAGCAAACAAACTGAAGTATTCAAAAACCCTCCTCTTACCCGAGGAGTTAAAACACCTTTAACAAGATGCCCATGAGAGTAAAGAGCTAACTATTCTTTAAAATATGTGTCAGTGGACTATATCAAGGAAAAGAGAAGAAAACTTTCAGGTAAACAAATCCACTGGTTAACAGATACATGAAAAAATGAGATGATCTTGTATCAAAACATTTCTTCTTTTTTTGCTTTTTGTGGATGGGTAAGCTGAATGTTTATAGAAAATAACCTCACGTTTCATCGAGTTAAAATGTTGTGCAAAATATTTAAAATGGTGGATCGGAATGTGCTGCCATGAAATCCTTGGGTGAATTTGAGATCACAATGAATATGAATGTACCCAATTTTGTTTTTGGGTATACCATCGCCTCTCACCTTTGATTAAATTTAGAATGCTGGAAGTGGAATAATGGCTGTCTGGATAAAAATAGAAAATTTTAGACACTTGATCATGCATCTCACACTGACTGAGTCCCCTTGCTTTTGATGTTATAGTTTAACCAACAATAGCAACAACCTTAGCTGGAAACCTTCGCTTTGCTCTTTTGTAGGAAATTTGTTTTCCATTTGACTTTTCCCTCGCAAATGATAGTCAGAGGTATTTATATGAATGATATATTTCCAATGTATGTATGTATCCATATGTGTCTTAGTCTAAATGGAAAACTACAACTGAATTACTCTTTAAATTGCTTAGATTTTGTCTTGAAAAATTCTTTCAATTTAAAAAGCCAGTATTACAAACTTACTTGCCGGACGTTTCTTTTCGAAAGTAGGAAACAATGACAAAAATAAAGTTGCAATTGTCACCCTAACTCTAGTTCTGACAACACCCTCCTATCCTTCGTACAAGAAAAAAACGTTGCGTTATTTTTCTGAATTGTAAGTGCTTTATAATTTGCTTTGAAAAAGTGTATAGCGAAAGTGAAAATTATTATCTTCAAATCTTCATTGAAGAATATTTTCTAAATGGGCTAAAATAATACGAGAGAATACGTCTTTCAAAAACTTGAAAATGATTTTAGCCCATTTCTCAGCAAAATGATCTATCCCACTTCCAAAATTAGTGTAAAATTCAAACAGACCCATTCCTAATGATAGTGAAATTGTATTTAAGCTGTTCTTTTCAGATTATATCCTACTTTGAAAGCAATCAAGGTTATATATTGATTTGATAAAGAAGTAGATTGAGTAGTTTATATTTCAAACTAAAAGCTACTACTTTCAGTTTTAAATTAAGACGATATATTGCTTTACAGAATCCTCATTTCTTACTGATCCAAACAATACATCTGTTATAGTAATTTACACTGCTTTGAAGACCTGATCGACTTTTCTTTCTACAGCACTTTTTTAATCTCTGTCAGCTGTTGCCTGTTATGCAGTGTTTCAATAAATATATTCTTAAAGATTTAATCCCTTTTTTATTTTTTCATTTTATTATGATATCAAGAGACGATGGCTCTTCAGTTGCTCTTGTGATGACCATATGCAAAATAAATGTTTTTGACAACTTGTAAAGATATTTGAAAAGCAAAACCATTCATACCACTTCAGAATACGATTTCCTGTTTTATATTTTCAAAACGTAGTAAGGAATACTGGTATAAAAGAAATAACGAAATATGTATAAGGAACTAAAATTTAAACTCTGTTTAACCATTGTCAGTACGTCTGCTGTCAATTGACCAAAATATACAAGTTAAGGTTTCTTTGTTTATATTAATGCTCACTTTTGTTGTAACAAACTACGAGCATAAACTTTTGGGTATTGATCCAATGTCATAACAACCACAACATAAAAAGTCAGTGTCTCTCCCTTTCCCTACCAAAACACAGTCAAAAGAAGCCAAGAATGTGCTACATTCTTCCTCTCATTTCTAAGTAAAGCCTGAATTTCTCATAGTCTTTGTAACTACTGGATATAGGTCCACTATCAGAATGTATAAGTGTTGGGAGATTTAGGGTTAATCGTTCTTGTTACAGTTCCTGCACCCAGATGACTCCTTCAAATGACTTTTATTACACCAGTAATCTGTACCGTAGTCAGTGCCCTTTCTGACGCCTATCATTGGCACTTAGTGAGAATTCAATGCTGTGCCCGCTCGTTCAATCTTTGAACAAGAAATCTCTTTAAAGTTACAAAATAATTTTAAAAATTTCAATTAACGGTTTGCATTAGGATTGTACTCAAGTTCTAAGTATAATTTTAATGTATCCATAAGGAAAGGGAGCCACAGATATATCTATTTGTGGGAGCAGCCACAAATAGATATATTAATTTATTTAATATAATTGTTCATCCTTTTGTACGTCCCAAATCATTCTATGTCAGCAAAGCAATGTTAACTGATTTCTAAGATTTTGAAGGCGATGGGAAGAATAAAGCGTACAAAATGGGACGGCAGCTCCACAATTTTAGATCACTTTTCAAAGATTTATTTAAATCATTTTTACTGCCATTTAATACAGATGCCCTCTGTCTCTCCCTCATACCCTCAATAACTATATATATATAGTTACATTATATATATATAGTATTAGTCATTGGACAAAACTAAATTTGGGGGTATTTGGCTCTTGATATCCTAATATAATACGGCACTTTGTAGAAAAACTAAGGTTCTTGTCTTACACAAATGCTACGAGAACATCCCACTATACCTTTCAACAAATACTAGACAGCAGCTTGCAAGGACAGAAAGAGTCGACTGTTAGTTGAGAAGGAAATTAGGTGCTTTTGACTGTGATAATACTCTTAATACTAAATCCAGATTAGAGAACCATTACTAGGCGTCACAACAGTCATCGTTAGTATCTTAAATCATGTATGTTATCGTAATAAGCCGTAGGTAATCATTTTTCCCTATACTTACAAAGGCTAATACCTCCTGACTCACAAAAAAACATTGTGATTGGATGAAATAGGAGTCCTTTCACAACTGTTGCAGCTGTCTAAGAAAACAAGAGATTCGCAGTTTTATTTGAGTTAGAAAATAGGAAGTGGGATGGATAGTTGATACGTGTACAGAATATGACGGAAGAACGCAACTGAATTTTATATGTAGCATGTAGTATTATACTTGAATCAAATTCAAGTATATTATACAGGATGGAAAAATGATATGTGATGAAAACAGAGCTCAGCGCTCAGTTTTAGATCCGAATGGAAAACAAACATTAGAATCTTCTTTTCAGTTTCATTTTGTGGTTCTTGGAAGATTTTTTATTTGTAGGCTGCAGGTTTAACGTTGCTAATATGATTTTTATATTATTAAGAAATACGAATAAAACAAAAACAAAAAAGAGGTAACTGTATGTATGTATGTATTTATTCGCCACTAACAAAAAAATACAAATGTTCAAAGGTAAATGGTAAAAACCTAATACATGATGTTATCCAAAATAGTTAAAAAATAAGACTAAACAGAAACAAAAAAGAACGAAACAAACAGGCGGGAAGGTAATCCAGAGAAACAGTGGAAGAGGTAGGCTAATACAAANCTGTATGTATGTATGTATTTATTCGCCACTAACAAAAAAATACAAATGTTCAAAGGTAAATGGTAAAAACCTAATACATGATGTTATCCAAAATAGTTAAAAAATAAGACTAAACAGAAACAAAAAAGAACGAAACAAACAGGCGGGACGGTAATCTAGAGAAACAGTGGCAGGGGTAGCATAATACAAATCATGAAGACCTTATTTTCATTATGGCCCCTTCGAGAGAGAGTCTGATAAATTGCTTACCTCTCCTTGAACCTATCTCTTCAAATATTTCATGTTCTACACGGAAAGAATAAAAAGCAATATAAATATAGAAAGAAAACCTATTTATTTCTCCGTTTATCAAAATCCTAGGCAGTTTTGTGTTACTTGGCAAAAGAAATTTGGACGCATTTAATCATATCAAAGTGATTTTTAAAATTAAATAGTTCCAACAGCACTCACTCTCCATCACAAGAAAAGATCATTTTGAACCAGCCGCTATTACTTTAAGAATTTTGGAAAAACTACATCCCAATACTAGAGATGATATTCGAGACTCACCTATAATCATATTAAGTATACTACTTTTGTCATAAATGTGAGCTTACATTGTAGAAGTGATCTCAAATATCTGAAGTAAAATTACATTGATTTTTGTCGAAAGGTTATTCACAAGCTCTCGACTGGACCAAGATTAATCAAAATCCCATTTATCAATAAAGAAAAGAAAGAGAGACTTAAAGCAAGCTGCCCTTTCTTGTGACTGGGTCCCTCTGACTGTCACAAAATCTTTCGAAAACTGCACTGTAAATCGAATTGTCAAATTTATTAAAAACGATGCCTGTCCAGGGTAGTTTCAGATATCCATGTCACTGTTTATGGTTCTGTTGAACGGTAATTTGGATACTACTTAATTTGTTTCTAATAAATTTGTCTTCTACAAGTTTTGTACCATTGATCGCTTGATTTACAAATGTTCTTGTTGATAACATAGCTCTGTTATTTGAAGGCGTTTATAAATACAACTATCTAATATTTCATGGTATTAACATATTCTGTAGATTTTACCAATGACATAAGTAAAATCTATGTGAATAATACTATATCACAATTTTAGAGGAAGAGAAATATTACATGCTGGGTTGGTTTTTTTTCACCTTCAATATTCTTTACATTTTGACAAAGAGCCTCATATGTTCATAATATATTCTCAGCATGGCAACAACTTATTTGAAAATAAATGACTACTAAAATCCTTCCAGCACTCCAAGAGTCATTCACTTCTGCCTTTTACGAGCTCGATCTATATGCACCCACTATAACGGAAGAGCGGCCATCTACATGTATGGAAACGTGTGACTGAATATCTATATGTATTCCTGTGGAAGACTGGCGTCACAACTTTGGATTACCTTTGTTGTCATCTTTGAAGTAATTTCATTGTCATGTTTTATGTTTGAGATCATTCTTTAAAGGTCAATGTCGTGCTGAGTAATACAAATTTTAGTATCCGCAATGAAACCTGAGCCAGACAAGCAAAGTACTGTTAAGATGGAAATGTCTGCCTTACCAAAATAAAAGTGACATTTTTTGCTTACATTAATAAATTTAGCATGTCAGCCATCAGAAATTTTAAAGAAAACAGTATTTTTCTACAAATATTTCCTAACAAGTGAAATAAAACCATTTTTTATAGACACGAAAAGACGAAGAGGCCAAAATAATCAGCTTAGTAAAGTAAGGTGATATATATGATTTGCATGAAATGTTATCAACACGAAAACTAAAACTAAAACAATAATTGCTAATGTTTTCATCTTTAGGACATCTAGATTGAGTTTAAAAGGCTGCAGTTGTGACAAATAACTTGCATGATGCACACCTGTCCATACTTTTCAAATATTCTAGATCAAGGTATTGGATTTCCTCCAATCAGGGACATAAGTTGGAATTTTCTGGGTTTGATAACTTAGTCTTTTCAGTGTTCCATAACTTGTTTTTTTCGATGTATCTTTACCCTTACCCCATCGGGCGGGTTGCCCGGGGCAAGACTACTCGTTCTTTCCAAACGTTCCTTTCCATCATTGCTGTCTTGAGGTCTTCTGGTAGCATGCCGGTGTCGCATGAGATTATATCCGTATATTTGAGCTTTGGACGCCCAGTAGATCGATGGCCGTGTCTTGGATTCCACAGAATTAAGTCGCTGATCAATTCAGTCTTGCTTCGGAAACATTGACCTGTGTACCGTAAGCGTCTTTCACGGATGAGTGAGGAAACTGTGGCTATAGTTCCATACAGCTCAGCTTTTGTTTGGTGCTGCCTCCAAGAAATATTCAAGATTGCGCGTAGCATACGGGTATAGGTTCCGTCCAACATATTTTCATGATTTTTCGTCAATGTCCAGATTGCCGATCCAAAATTAAAATTGATTCAACAATAGCTCTGAAAAAGTTGCACTTTAGGTTATCAGGCAGCTTTGAATTCCATATAATTTTAATTTTATAGAAGGCAGCCCAAGCTTTCACAATTCTGATTTTAATGTCTTTTTCGGTCGACGAGATCTCACTACCAAGGTACACAAAGCTTTCAACATTCTTTAGAGGATTTCCATTTGTGGCATTTATTTGGATTTCATTAGGTTGTTGAAGTTCATTACTTCTGTCTTTCTCGGATTTACGAATAACCCAAGTGAAGCAGTAGATTGTTCAAGTGCATGTAGAAGTCTTTCAGGACTTTCATGATCGTCAGAAAGGAGAGGTAAATCGTCAGCGTAGTCTGCATCAGTTACTTACTTTGCAGGAAATCTTCTTCCTGCTGAATGTTGCAGGGTAAAACCATGGTTCTTGTTGTCATCAACTGACATACGTAAGACATATTCTCGCGCTAAGATGAAAAGTAGGGGTCCCAGCCTATCGCCTTGTAGGACGCCTGCTAAGATTCTGAAGAAGTTGGTATACCCCATCTGGTGACCGTACCAGTGTTTCGTTACACTTTTCTTTGTTTTAAAGGTTAGTCTTTTGTGCCAGGGGGGAGTAAAAAGAGGATAGCCATTCGATAGAGTTGTCGTGGAGGTGGTTGCAGAACTCAGAATTATGCGAGTCAAGGCCTGAACTTTTACCGGGTTTTTGGGACTTAAAAGTAGTTCTACGTACCTCTACTGTAAAGGGAAATCAGAGGTCCTGATCGGGGTAAGGAGTGTGCCTTGTCAAACTCCTTATATTTTCCATTGTTGACAAGGCATTTAGAAATAGAGTTAGCTGAGATGGCATTCCTAGTAGTTATTTGTCTCTTCTTGCCAGTCAGCCGATTGCATTTTGACCAAGCTTTACGTCTGGAGTGCTTCATATACATTCTGGTTACAGCAGAGATCCAGGACTCCCCACGATGATTATTTTATGGTCAAACGTATTGCTTGCTGCTATCTTTTTTTCCGCCGGGGTAGCAGGTTGGGCGTGTATTTCAGCAAGGTTGTCGTAGCAATCCCAGCATGACACAAATCTCTTCCGATGTCCTCTTGGTACGTGTCATCTTGCTGTGGTAAGAACTTGCGATTGGAACACACGAAAGGAGTGACCAACATCTTCAGATTTGGGTGGTGGAAGTGTTACTGGCAAGGTACCTGTAGCTTCTTTGAAATCAGTACAATTAGTTTTGTTGAAATCCCATCTTGGTAGAGGGTTTTAGAGTGACTTCAATAATAGCAGGATGCGCGATTATTGTAGAGTGATGTTGCAATCGGGGAAAATTTTCTCCAATTATATGACTTGGGTGTGGTAGAATGCTTTACGAGATATGGCTGCAGAATGACCGATCTGGATTGGTGAAAGTATTCCAAATTACCGAATGAAATATTTTGGGTACTTTGTAGTCATAGCTGAGCTTGAGATCTGCACAGAATGACCATTGAATGACTTTCTCTACATCTGAGTCTCTACTTTATAACCCCATGATATGTAATGGCAGTTAAAATCTCTCAAATGAATTACTGGGTGGTGGAAGATTAAGAGACCGCTAAATATTTCTCGGGGAGGTTTGTACACATTTAGGATACGGATCTATCCAAAGCATAATTCGATTGCAGTGGGCTTGTTGAGGTAGATTTGTCAATCTGAAAAATAGGTAACTCATTTCATACAACGGTTGCAATGCCGTGATGTAGATGGGTGATGTAGAGCATCCGCAAGTGTATATCCATTCAATTTGATGCTATCATCGTTCTGCGGGTTTGTTTCTTGCAGCAGCACTAACGAAACTGAATTTTTATGGAACAGGTGTTGAAGGACCTCACACTTACCTCTGAAAATTATCAAATACGTATAATTTACGTCACAAAATTAAAAAAATGTAAACAGTGCTCTCGCTCGCGCGCGCTCTCTCTCTCTCTCTCTCTCTCTCTCTCTCTCTCTCTCTCTCTCTCTCTCTCTCTCTCTATCTCTCTCTCTCTT